>ONZH01007379.1:0-158616 GCA_900303285.1 Rhinella marina
TCTAACCATTTTTTCCCCCAGGGCAGTTGCACCCTCCCCATTAAGGTGCAGCCCATCCCTACTGTAGAGTCTGTAGACGACAGAGAAGTCGGCCCAGTTCTCCATGAACCCAAACCCTTCCTTCCTGCACCAGCCTTCTGAGCCACTTATTTAACTCCCTAATCTCCCTGTTGGTCTCTCTAGTGACGCTCGTGGCACTGGTAGTATTTCTGAAAACACTACCCTTGGAGGTCCTGGACTTGAGCTTCCCTCCTAGTTCCCTAAAATCATTTTTAAGGACCTTCCATCTCCCCCTGACTTTGTCATTGGTGCTAATGTGTACCATGACCGCCGGGTCTTCCCCAGCCCCACCCAGCAATCTGTCATATCCGATCCGCGATATGCCGAATCCCGAGCACCCGGGAGACAACACACTGTTCGGCATTCACGGTCTTCCGGCGACAGATGACCCTGTCTGTCCGCCTAATTATAGAGTCCCCTACCACCAGCATCTGTTCTGGCCTTTGCTCTTCCTTTTTCCCATCCTTCCTGCAGCGGTCATCCTCCTGGTTTCTAGGGAGAACGGCCTGCTGCCAGTGTTGCTGGTCCTGGGCTTTCATCCCTAATATCAGCCAAACAGGCATATTTACTAGGGTGTTCCAGCTCAGGACTAGCCTCCCTGGCACTTTTCCCTCTACCCCTCCTTACTACATTAACCCAACTGCTGACCTGATAGTCCTGCTCTTGCCCATCTTCCTCCCTCCTCCTCTTCACTTACCCCAGCCAGTGCCTGCACTGTGAGGTCTAAGCCTCTCTCCAGGTGTTCAATGCCCCTAAGTATGCCAAGCTGCTTATTTAGATCCAAGATCTGGGCTTCCAAATATGCAACGTGATTGCATCTAGTGCAAATGTATTCACCCTCGAATGGCTCTTCAAGGCATGCATACATTGCACAGGACACACACTTAGTAGCATTGTCCATGGAGCACCTGCTAGATGGGGATATACAGTACAGTACAGAAAAACAGTAAATATATGATTAGGGTTTGCTGTAGCTGGAGGACTACAAATCAAGTTAACACACAAGGAAAATCTCTCCCACCTTACTTTTTGCTCCTTGTCTTAAACTCCGTTTTTTTTTTACACATTGGAGGTAGAAATCAGGTGTATTCCTTGACTTCTGTGACATACACTTCTGATGTGTCCATAAACCCTCATGTGCCCCTTTTGGCATGTGCTGGGCCAGTATGTGTTAGCATACCATTTTTTCACTATATAGGAAAGTGTAATCCACTATGGATGGTTATGCAGAGAAAATCAGCAAAAACATACATTGCTCAATCCCTTCTCCCTCCCGCTCTATATCCTATAAGGCACATTGCTGCATGGAAAAAAAATGTTAGACATGTGAGCCATTCTCCTGGGTTAGAAAATTAAAGTTTTTTTTTATTTCTTGAAACAGCGGTATTCTTGACCTTCAACTGTGTCTGGTACTGACACATGTAAATGGGGATGCACTACAATACAAGACACACCCTATGGACAATATCGATCTGTTTTCTAAGGGTTTACGCACACAAACATGTGTAGACCGTGCTCTTGCTGTGGACCACCGGGGCACCGGCCATAGGGCCGCCATATGCATACACAATTTTTTTGCTGTGTAGAGGCATGGACAGAAAACCCATGGAAGCACTCCATGGTGCTTCCGTGCCTCCATTCCACATTGCACCTTCTGAATTGTGGACCAATTCAAGTTGTGTTTGCGGGCCGCAATAGAACCATCCGACAACAGTCATGTGCATGAGCCCTAATCCAGAACAACCCTTGAAGCTTAAAGCCTATGTCTACATCAGTGGTTCTCAACTCCAGTCCTCGGGACCCACCTGCCAGTCAGGTTTTCAGGATTTCCTTAGTTTAGACCAGCTGATATAATTAGCGTCCATCCATCAGGACTTACCACAGGTATTCATTTTGTGGGATATTCCTAAATCCTGACTGGCAGGTGGGTCCCGAGGACTGGAGTTGAGAACCACTGGTCTACATTCTCAACCATTTTTGCAGACCTAGGCATCTCCATGGTAACAGACAATGAAGTACAGTATTTAGTTGGATTCTGCAATGATATTCTTATGCATGAATCCCTTTCTTCTTGATAACCCACCCAATTTATGATAGCGTAAAGTTGGGAACAGAGGGATGAAAACATGACTGTAGGATGAGATAAGACAAGGTTTGTTTGTTGTCTGTTATCATAGGGGAACAGACATAGGAGCCGCGGAAAAAAAATGATAGGTACGGTTTAATTAACACGTAATGACAAAGTTGTTTCATTTTTTACTCTAGATATATTAGGACCATACAAAACCTTATTGTGAAGGTGGACCTAGCCTTTCATTTAATTTAAAGTATTTAATACTAAATAAATATCTGCATTACGATATCGAGAATGAAAATTTATAAGACAGAGAAAGATCAGAGCATGGTGAATGTACCATATATCTTGATATGTTATAATTCTTCATTGTAAATACACTTCAACTTCTTCCCCAGAGAGTAATATGTTATAAAAGGCAAGGACTTTGGTGAAACATCTCAATCTCTGCAGTTCCACTGAGCTTTCATCAGCAGGGTATCAGCAATATTTACAGCAGCCCTCGGTTTTATGGCAGGCAATCTACTGTTTACTGACAAATAGAGGAGATGCAGAGAATTAGAAATTGCTCTGGTTCTCATACTTTATCCTCAAATAGCTTCTGTTAGCTAACAAGGAAGATTCCATCAATATCAGTATATTAGGGGTTTACTTTTAAAGCATTAACTTAATGCATTTGGAACAGTTCCTACAAGGATGGAGATATTTAAGTAAAATGAGCCTCTTGAGCTACAGATATTCATGTGCATGTTACTAATATATGTACATTGCTCCAGAATTTATTGTAACATTAAAATTTCACAAAATATTCTCTGAACTAAAAAAGATTTATCCTGGAATTTTTGCATCTTTGTGATATTTCATTTTTAGTACTGTTACTTACTAGCTGCAGAAAATATCCATGTTACTATGTTATCAGTGTGAGATTACTGTGCAGTGAGTTTACTCCAAGTTTGTAATATATGAGCAGATTCTGTCCCGATACACTGCTGCGGGGAGGCTCATATATGTGGGTGAAAGGAACATAACTTCTCCCATACTCACAACCGTAGTCCCTGAGATATAATCTTGCAAAATGTGACACATATACCTTAGAAGCACCATTCTATCTGATCTGTTATTTGGTGCTATTTCATGCCCATCACATTCCAAGCTCTTACACAGTATGAACTGCATTGCACACTCGAAGAAGTCCTAGGGTATGAAGCCCTTCCAGTGGAACCCCACGCATGAATTTGACATAGAATGGTCAGCACAGGTAACTGGAAGAGGAGGCTAAAGGTGTAAAAGCATTGGTATGTCCATTTCTACCCTTGTCAAATGGCATTGTGTAGGTATCACGTAGGAAAAGCTTTTGGTGTAAAACAAAAAAATGCATCCTTCCTGACGAACAGTGCTGGACTGGGGACCCATACTCCATTTCTATAGAACAGGTGCATGCCTACTTTTAATTTAACCATAATTTAACTATTAATCTTTCTTTAGGGTGTATGATCAATAAGGTCTAATAGGTTACTGGAGATTGGCCCTAAACTCAACTCCAAATGGGTCTTCCTTGTGATGGACTTTAGGGATCTGTTGTATTAAAAAATAACTTGGAAATCTGAGTTACAGAAACAACATATAGACCATGGTGTTCTAATAGACAATATTTATAACTTATTTTCCAAAATTGCAGTTCTATTTTCTGGTACACCCATGTTATTAGTGAGAAAGGAGAACTTTAAAAAATAGACACGAAAACAAAATTTGGAGGAATTTATCTTTTATGGTCCTTTTTATGTCATTTTTTCTGGCTTTGAGCAATATTCATGAATTAGTTTTAAATTCGGTACACAATTAATGTTGCTGTGCCTTTGTAAATGACAGTATGCTAGAGGGTTACCTGGTGTTTTGTGCGACTGGCTGCAATTTTTTTTGCAACATTTAAAAATTTTCACATCATAAATGCTCAATAAAATGATCTACTTGCCATAAGAGCCATACTTTTCACTCTACTTTTCAAACTGTTGTGGGGTAGCATAGCTGATAAAAATCATAAGATTTAGCACAAAGATCCCACGTAACAACACAGTCAGAAAACTAGCGCAACAGTCTTGATAAACACCCCCCCCCCCCCCTTTGTATTCAACCAAGCTAAATTCTTTTCTTAGGCTAAACACTTTTTCGAACATTTAAGATTGAATTGATGTATTGAAAAATATATAATGTAAACTAATGACGAGCAAGGCCTTAGTATTGGCCTTGTACTTTCCTTTCAACTGCACGCTAGGCTTTAATGAGTAATGCAGGCATTGTCAGTCTTTTCAAAAGAAACAAGACAGCCATTTTGCACAAATATTACTACTGTATCTTCGACCACACAAAAAAAAATTGTTGAATAGCTGCATACATGTAGATTTTGGCACAGTAGAAAATTAGCATTTTCCTATTTTTCAAGTCCAGTTTTCTACATTCAGATTAAAATTAAACCTAAAAATAAGGGATGCAGATTTGTGTTTCAACAGTATAATATGAAGACCAAATGTCTTGTCAACCTCATTTTTATCACACATGAGCCAATGCATTTCAAGCTTTTGTTAAACTGAACAATTTACAGTATTTTTCGTCCTATAACCCACACTTTTATTCCTCCCAAAATTGGGGGAAAATCTCAGTGCATCTTATGGTGCAAATAGTAATTAGTACAGGAGGACCAGGGAGTAAATGCAGTCCCTGTGCAGGCTCTATACTGTTTCCTGGTCTTCCTCAGCCACTCGCTGTGCTGTGTCCTACGCACAGTGTGAGGACATCAGCATTCTGTAACCTCAACCTGTACATTGTCGGGTAACAGCATAGTAAGTTGATTTGTTTTCTCTGATCTGAGGTCTGATTATCAAGGAAGGCTTATTAAACATGGTGGTCTGATCTGAGGTCTGATTGGAGGTCTTATAAAAATTAGGCATCTGATCTAAGGTTTGATTGAGGGTATGATCTGAGGTCTAATTGGGGCCTTATTAACATTGGGGGTCTGGTCTGAGGTCTGATTGGGGCCTTATTAACATTAGGGGTCTGTTATGAGGTCTGATTTAAAATATTTTAAAACCTAGGTGCGTCTTATGGGCCAGTGCGTCTTATAGGGTGAAAATTATGGTATGTATAGATTCAATCTATATAAAAGGGTTAGATAAATTTTGTGTGCCAGTGATTAAGCCCCATATTGCGACTTCCAGAAGGACACATTCCTCCCTAGGCCACTATCAGTCAGCATTTGGTCACTATTTTGCATCAGTATTTGTAAGCCAAAAACAGGAGTGACCCCAACAGAGAAACTGTATAATAAAGATTTGTGCCTTTTCTGTGTTTTGGACCCACTTTGGTTTTGGCTTATAAATACTGATAAAAACAATTACTGACTAAGGCTACTTTCACACTAGCGTTTTATAATTCCGGTATTGAGTTCCGTCATAGGGGCTCAATACCGGAATAAAACGCTTCAGTTTTGTCCCCATTCATTGTCAATGGGGACAAAACTGAACTGAAGACAATGGAGTGCTCCTGAAAGCATTCCGTTCCATCTTCAGACCGGAGAACAAACCGCAGCATGCTGCGGTTTGCTCTCCGGTCCAGGCATCCGCACCAAGACGGATCCGGAATGACCCCCAATGCAAGTCAATGGGGGTGGATCCGTCTGGTGTGACCATAATGGTAACCGGATCCGCCCTCCATTGACTTTCAATGGAGTCCATTACGGATCCGGCTACACATAAACACATACAGACACAGACATACACATAAACATACACACACATATAGACATACAAACACACATACATACTTACATGCTCCCCGGCAGGTCTTCGGAGCGTCAGAGGGACAGGACGGCTCACACAGGTCACGATTCCCCACAGCGCCCTCTGCTCAACCTGTGTGAGCCGTCCTGTCCCTCTGACGCTCCGAAGACCTGCCGGGGAGCATGTAAGTATGTATGTGTGTTTGTTTGTCTATATGTGTGTGTATGTTTATGTTTATGTGTATGTATGTACTGTGTGACATGTGTGGGGCCGGAGCGCGGTTCCGGCTCCACACATGTCACTGCGGCAGGCCTGATCCGGCAGCACCCTTCACCTGCCGGATCAGGCCTGCCGCCAGTGTGAAAGTAGCCTTAATACTAACTGTCTGATAGTGGCTTTACAATCACTAGGAATTATACAATTCTTATCTGACAACTACACCATTCCTTTCCTCCTGCTCTGATAGTAGAAATTGGCCAATATGATTCCTATGTAGCTTCCAAACAGTAACAGCATTGAAGGCATAAAGACAAAATCAAATATCAAATCATCTTTTGACTTGTGACAGGTTTAAAAAGTTGTTGGTTAAGGGTCACTAGAGTCAATAATTTAAGCAGCTGGTAGATGGTTTCAATATTACAATCCATCCAACCCAATAATAGGAAAAGGATTAGGAGTTCTTTCTAGGTCCTAGTTTTCCCACCATAACAACCTATCACCTATCCACAGGATAAGTGATAAATATATTATCATGGGTAGTCTGATTGCTGGGATCACCAACCATGAGAATGAGGAGTACAGTGCTTAGCTATCTACTGCAGTCCCACAGATATGAATGAAGTGACAGCGTGTCTGTGTGCATTCTTATGATCTGTGGGAGACCCAGTGGTCGATTAATGAATAGGTGATACATTGTTATGGTGAGACAACCCTTTTCCCTAAATCAGCCCTATTAACCCGACATCTCAAAAATCTCTCATCCAATTGACATGATTTCCCTAACTTTTAGAGCCCCCGTAACTTTCACACAAACTCTTGTCTATTTCCTCTTTTGGTCCATTCACTAAAAACTTTAAAGGGTTTTTCCAAAAGTAGAATACCAATCTCAGATTGGTGGGGACTTCCTGGAACCTCCACCGATCAGATGTTTGATGATGATGCAGCTCTCCAGTGAGCACTGTGGCCTCCTCACAGTATACCAAGCACAGTGCCATACATTGTATAGTGGTTGTGCTTGGCATTGTATGCCAGGCTCATTGAATGGGGTTGAGCTGAGCTGCATATAGATCATGCGACCAAAGTACATGATGTCACTGGCCTATGAAAAGATCACAACACTTAGACCTATTCAGAAAGCTGATTGGCGGACAGCTTGGAATTACAACCCCCACCAATCAGATGTTAATGATCCTTACTGAGGGTAGGTCATCAATATTTTACTCCTTATTTGACTACTGCTGCTCTTGGACAATTTACAAGTGACTACTGCTTTTTATACCCACAATTATTCTTTTGGTCCACATTAAATTCTGACTCCAAAAATCAAGACTCCTAGATCATGTAACATTCGTAGCTATTCAGATTTGCTAAGCCTCTGCCCGCTCTAGCCTCAGCTTCCTGTTCTTAGCTTGGAACACTGTGTAGACTTCTCCTGCTGTAGCTCATCCTTTTCAGTGATTGTTCTTCTGCAATAACTGTCACCCTCTAGCTTGTCAGCTAGGACCATTCTTCTCTGACGTCTTAAGATACTTCTGCCCACCAAAGTGCTCTTCACTATCCATTTCTACAGCAACACTTACTGGAAAAATTCCTCAAATACAATGGTTTCCCCATTCTGATGTGAACCTCTGAAACAGGATTAGCTTATTGGATATTTGCATAATTAAATGGATACACAAATATAAACGATTAACCATTAAGTGTACTACAGATGTAAAGCAATAATAGGTAAGATATTACTCAAAATGACTCTAAAATGAACCACCATTGTATAAAACATGTTTTGGATATTTTCAGTTCATTTGGTTTGACATAAGGTCTTTGCTCTAATTTCCAATACAGTGCTATATAGTTTTCAGAAGGCATATATTGCTGGAATGGTTTTCGGGCACCATGTCGCATTTGAAGAGACGCAGAGGTACCTCTACAGTGAAAACCCTCCAAGCACCGCATGCGCAGCCCAGCTCCCATTCATTTGTATAGAACCGACGGAAATAGCCGAGCCAGCGCTCAGCTATTTTTGGCAGCCCCATACAAATGAATGGAGGGTGGCCGCGCATGCGCGGTGCGCCATCCTTCACTTTCGGGGCCCCATTCTCGATATAGATGCGGGTCCCAGCGGTGGGACCTGCACCTATAGGACAATGGGGGCATATCCTAGCGATATGCCCCCATTGTCCAAGATGGGAATAGCCCTTTAACAAGCTCTGCCTCTAATGCCACCAGATGTAAGGCAGGTATCCTGTAAGTCAATGTTCAGCCTTGAGACATGACTCTGATATTAAATAAGCCAGCAGCTCATCTGCAAACAGCTGTTTTGGGGTGATTGCACCTCATCAGTGCAGAGCAGAGAGTACTGGCTTAACTGGGTGAGAGGCCAAGTCAGGGTAAAAGGGTACTATCTCTCCTTGGGGAAAGAGCACCTTAATCGGCATGAGGAGACTTATAGGCCATTCATGCTCCTCTGGAATTCTGGGGAAAAAAATTTGATGCTAATGAGCTCTTAACAAGCTCTGCCTCTAAATGCCACCAGATGTAAGGCAGCTATCCATGTTTCCATGCAGTACAACATATTCTGTATTGTACTTAGGGTGGCCAGAGGTTCCGGTTTTCCTATGTCCGGCGCAGGGCCTGGACAGATGCAGGGATGTCTTTTTTAACAGCTCATGCACTGTCCTGTCTGAGCGTGAGCTGCAGGGAGAAAGTAACCCTCCCACTCGCTCCAGCTGCTGACATGAAGTTCCTTCTGCATTTCTTGATTAAACTCTCTGTCATGGCAGGTCTAGTGGCCTTTGTAAGTCTTGGAGGTCCATGGCAATCAAATTGAATCATGCAATCGCATTGTGGGGGGTCAATGGGTTGACGGTGGGAACTGTGGAGCTGGGAGTTAGCAGTGACATCTAAGGGGTTAATATGCTGCAGAGTTTTTTTCTGATGCAGGCAAAATAAGGTTGCCCCCTTTCCTAACAAAAAATACAAATATACAAATACAAAGTTGAGCCACACCCCAAAGGGGGTGTGGTTTGGGCCGTGGCTTAAAAACAGGTGTTAAGTCGCTGTCATACTGTGGCTCCCAATAATATTAATGTCCTCCAGGGATGATCAGTAATATTAATGCCCCACAGAATTAATAATGCCCTCATTAGAGCCCCCAGCATTAATAATGCCCCCATTAGTGCCCCCAGTAATAGTAATGCCGCCAGAATTAAGATAGTCTAAGCCTACAGGCTCCTGACAATGTAAATCTGTTGCCTACTTCTCAAAATATATATCCTGGTGATAACATTTGATCACAGGAGGCTCAAAGAGCAGGACTTTGGTGATGAGCTGATGGACAGGCAGCTTATGTTATCTTAAGGAGACATGACAACCCCTTTAAGCTGAGCCCACACAAAACAAAATACCAGCACAAGAGTACGGACACACTTACACTAATATTTAGTATTATCTCATTGCATGTTGTTTACTTTCACTATACAAAAATCCGTAATCCCTCTCCAGCAAGAACTTGACCCCCATTTAACATGAGCGAAGCATTTTAATGATCATCAGCTGTTAGTAAAACATTTTTTGTCTCCTCACTCTTTCTCTGGTTGTCTCGTCCACATATTGTATCTACAGGCGTTATTATTTTAGTACTAAAACAGAAATCACAGCAGTCAGTGTGACAACCTTGTGCAAATATTTACCCACTGAACACATTATTAATCATCACAAGTTGTGCTGTACGTGCTAAACCATCATGGATTTTCATCCCTGACATTAGAACAGAGAATATGTTGTGTGTATTGGATTTATTTATGGGGTAAATAACTAGAAAGGTTTAAAGGTGTTGTGCAGTCATAATACAGTGATGACCTATCCTCAGGATAGGTCATCAATATTTGATAGGCGGGGGTGTGACACCTGGCATCCCCGCAGATCAGGTGGCACTCCATCCTAGCTCTACTTTCTCTTCAATACACTACCCACTGTCTTGGAAGTGGGTGTAATTATAAACACTCGCTCTATTCACTTGAACCGTACCCAAATGGTTCCATCCTCCTGCCTAGGGATGAGCGAACCGAACCGTAACGAACCAGATTCGTTACGAACTTTCCCAAAAGTTCGGTTCGTCACCGAACCGAATTTTGAGAAAGTTTGTAATGAATCTGGTTAAAATAACAGCGACGCAAAATATACGCATATTTATTAAGAATGTACGCTAATGCGTACATATTCAGTTAAGTAGCGTACAATTGACAACGCTACACTGTATGTTCGTCACTTGAGTAGGAATGTTCGCAGACGCAGTGTATGAGTACGCTAATGCGTACATATTCAGTTAAGTAGCGTACAATTGACAACGCTACACTGTATGTTCGTTACTTGAGTAGGAATGTTCGCAGACGCAGTGTATGCGTACGCTAATGCGTACATATTCAGTTAAGTAGCGCACCTTTGACAACATTACACTGTATGTTCATTATTTGTGCGGGAATGTTCGCATTAGCGTACGCATTAGTGTAAATTCTCAAATATGCGTATATTTTGCGTCGCCATTGTTGAAGTCACTTGGATTTTTTCCACTTTTTTCATTGTAATAGCAACTGCAAGTAAACGAAACTGTACCCTATCTGACTCCCATTATTGTAGAAGCAATTATTCAGCCGTTATAGCAAGGTTCGTTTTAGGCTTGTTTCGTACGAATCCGAAATTCAAGAAAGTTCGCCGAAGCGAAGCGAACTTTTCAAAAGTTCGCTCATCCCTACTCCTGCCCTTGCACCTACCTACCATTGACACCAAGGGCATCTTACCTCCCAACATGCAGGAGACTCTGGGTGCCCCAGGGAAAATAACACCAGTAGTGCCCCCTCTTCACTGCATGGCCCAGGGAGTGCAACAGCAGGACAGCTGCCACCATATGCCACTACTACCACTCCATCCTCTCCTTACAGGCCTCCCTTCCTAGATGCTGAACTTCTCTAAACTTACAGTAGTTGTCTGTTGACCTTCTGATCTCCACATGTCTGGCTCCTCAAATTAGTAGCAACTAGGGATGAGCGAACCCGAACTGCAAAGTTCGGGTTCGTACCAAACTTTGCGAGTTTGGGTACCTGGACCTGAACCTGAACTTTTCACTGAAGTCCAGGTTGGGGTTCGGGTGATTTTATTATTTTCTGTATATCAGAAAATAATAGCATTCTTAAGACATAATGCAAAAGAATATGGCCATTTAGGGGTTAAAAAAAACAACTCACCTCATCCACTTGATTGCGCTGCAGCAGTCTCTTCTATCTTCATTCAGCAGGACCTACCAAAGGACCTGCAATGTGTGTGATGACGTCACCACGCTCACCATGTGGGAGAATGACGTGATGTCATTGCGCACATCGCAAGTCCTTTGGCAGGTCCTGCTGAATGAAAATAGAAGAGACTGCTGCAGCGCGATCAAGTCGATGAGGTGAGGGTTTTTTAACCCCTAAATGGCCATATTCTTTTGCATTCTGTCCTAAGAATGCTATTATTTTCCAATATAACCATGTTATAATGAAAAATAATAAAGTGAAGTTCGGGTTCACATTGACTTCAATGGGTTTTGGTTCAGGGTCAAGTTTAGGTCCCGAACTCGAACTTTGACCTGAAGTTCGGCCGAACCCGGTGAACCCGAACTTCCATGGGTTTGCTCACCCTAGTAGCAACAACTGCATAAGAAAAGTTTTACTACAGATTGGATAGCCAAATGAATGGCTGGCCATGTAACAAATGGACTGAGTCTGCCGGAGGAGTGACCTTCTCTTATTTTAAGAGTTTTCTCAGGTTATAATGTGATGTCATATCATGCCATGCAGCCTGGAAATGAGAAAGAAGATGCTGTTTCTCACAGGCAGGACCCAACCTGGTCCAGTTAGGCTGCGGGAGCAGGATCATTGATGCAGATTTAAGACAGAATCTCAGATTGTGGGAGGTCTTTAAAGAGTTAAAACTGTATGACATGGTCCATGATACACTGAATCTGTTGGTGAATATAGGACATTTAGTTACATCCTGTCCTCTCCAGCCTTCACTCTAAGCATCACTGAAAAGTACAGTAAGGCTACTTTCACACTAGCGGCAGGCCTGATCCGGCAGGTGAAGGGTGCTGCCGGATCAGGACTGCCGCAGCGACATGTGTGGAGCCGGAACCGCACTCCGGCCCCACACATGTCACACAGTACATACATACACACACACATATACACAGACATATACACAGACAAATACACATACATACATACTTACATGCTCCCGGCAGGTCTTCAGAGCGACGGAGAAGCTGGACGGCTCACACAGGTGACGATTCCCCACAGCGCCCTCTGCTAGGTGCCTGGTGGAATCGTCACCTGTGCGCGCCGTCCTGTCCCTCCGACGCTCTGAAGACCTGCCGGGGTGCATGTAAGTATGTATGTGTATTTGTATGTGTATATGTCTGTGTATGTTTATGTGTATGTCTATGTCTGTATGTGTGTATGTGTAGCCGGATCCGTCATGAACTCCATTGAAAGTCAATGGAGGGTGGATCCGGTTACCATTGTGGTCACACCAGACGGATCCACCCCCATTGACTTGCATTGGGGGTCATTCCGGATCCGTCTTGGTGCGGATGCCTGGACCGGAGAGCAAACCACAGCATGCTGCGGTTTGTTCTCCGGTCTGAAGACGGAACGGAATGCTTTCAGGAGCATTCCGTTGTCTTCAGTTCAGATTTGTCCCCATTGACAATGAATGGGGACAAAACTGAAGCGTTTTATTCCGGTATTGAGCCCCTATGACGGAACTCAATACCGGAATTTTAAAACGCTAGTGTGAAAGTAGCCTAATATGGAGAACTAAACAATAGATAACTTCAAGAACAATAATCCTCTATTATATTCTATTCAAATGCTCCCATTTACAGGCGGGGGTGATCTGATAATAGAGCAGGGCAGCAGCAGGAAATTCAGATATCACCTATTGTCCTTCAACCCTCTTGATCCTGAAAGCAGCTTGTATTTTTGCCCATGGAAAAAGCAGACACAAGCTGTACTAGACAGCCTGGGTCCATTGATGAACTGACGTAAGGAATTGTCTTCCATGTTCTATTATGTCCATGCTCCAGGAGATATTTCCAGTGCTACTCTTCTCCATGGCTGTATTGGATATTGCAGCCTCTGCTAATTATTATGTCCTCTCACAATTCCAATCACTGCCATATTGCTAGTTGCACTGATCGAGAATGCTGTATAATAAAATGTAGACCTAAATCTAGATACACAACAGTAAAGGAGGAGAAAAGGGGAGGAAAACACTAGGAGGAGTTAGACAAGTAGATAATCATTTAGGTGATTAACAAAACGATCACATTTAGCAATTTAAAGGGGTTCTCCGGGAATTAAGTTTTACGTTATTATATATATATTCCCAAATACCTTTCATTAGTTATAATGACTTGTTTTGTCTGGGGAGCAATCATTAGGAGAAATAAAATGGCTGCCGTTCTATTAATACACACAAAACTTGTCCTAATCACACAGCAAGACAAGTTACTGCCTTTTGTCAGGGATTATGATCCTGAATACAGCCAATAAGATCTTCACCTGAATCTCTGTAGGAATGGAGTTCATGAGGAGCTAATGATCAGCAGCACTTGTATGTAGTCTCCATTACCACAGTCTGTCCTGTCCTCCCTCTCTGTACTTCATGTCTCCTCATGAACTCCATTCCTACAGAGATTCAGCTGAAGATCTTATCATCTGTATTCAGGATCATAATCCTTGACAAGTAGAGTAGAGAGAAGGATGAGGCAACTCTTTAGCTCAGTGTTGTGAAGTAACTTGTGTGATTAGGACAGGTTTTGTGTGTACTAATAGGACAGTGGTCATTTTATTTCTCCTAATGATTGCTCCCTAGACAAAACGAGCCATTATAACTAATGAAAGGTATTTGTAAATATTTTTAAAATAAAGTAATATTTAAGTACTTTAATTTTCTTAATTCCTGGAGAACCCCTTTAAAGCAGATGACAGACAAGCATTTTTATGCAAAGATTATCGTGTACAAAAGTGTTTGCATGTAATTGTTTACTCACTTAAAAGGGTTCTCTGGGAATTATTCAAATAAAATTACTGAAAATATTTAAATATTACTAAATATTAATATGATAAATACTAGTGTTGATCGAGCACTGTAGTGCTTGGGTGCTCGGGTAGAACACTAGGTGATGCTCGAGTGCTCTACAGAGCACCCGAGCACAATGGAAGTCAATGGGAGAACCAGAGCACTAAACCAGGCACTCCCTGCTCTGAAGAGGGGAGGGTGTCTGGTTCATAGGGAAAGTTGCGAACATGGTGGAAACACCACTGAAATGGTTTGGGAACAGCATGGGGAGGATGTCTGGATGCATCTTGGACTCCCAAGTCGCTGCAGTTAACGATGTTGTCCGAGTATTACGCCCCTTTTACAGAATGGCAAGAATACACCCAAACCGAAGATAAAATTGATTTTAGAAGAAAAATTGTTAGGAAACATATATTTAAATAAATCACAGAAAAAGAATATTAATGCACGAAAAATAGATGCAAACAATATATACTGTATAAACTAGGCCCTCATTCTGATATGATAAAATCTGAGACTCTTAGCCAATATATTTTGATCAAAACACATATGTGCCCACCTATCCAGCGCCAAGGTGGTCTCAGGTCAGGCAGGTCTTACGCTAAACCTAACTATGCCATTGGGCATCTATATCTAGGAGCGTGGACGCTGCACATATAGGTGTGCTGCTCCTAGTGACCTCTATGTGCATACAGCAACCGATGAGAGGAGAAGCAAACACACCTATATGTACCACACAATCAAGGCGCTCAATTTGATAGGAAGGGCAAGAGTGCACAAGAATGCTACTCAAGATAGACTAGGAGCGCATTCGCACCTGAAGGTGCCACTCCCTCAGGTATATGTTATAAACTAAGCAAAACTCACAGAAAAAAGGATAAAAAACATCCTGCATGATGTGATAATGATGATTGAGGATGTCAGTGGCTACATATATCAAAATAAATCACAGAAAAAGAATATTAATGCACGAAAAATAGATGCAAACAATATATACTGTATAAACTAAGCTCTCATTCTGATATGATAAAATCTGAGACTCTTAGCCAATATATTTTGATTAAAACACATCTGTGCCCACCTACCCAGCGCCAAGGTGGTCTCAGGTCAGGCAGGTCCTACTCTAAACCTAACTATGCTGTTGGGCATCTATATCTAGGAGCGTGGACGCTGCACATATAGGTGTGTTTCTCCTAGTGACCTCTATGTGCATACAGCAAACGATGAGAGGAGGAGCAAACATACCTACAGCATAGTTAGGTTTAGCATGGGACCTGCCTGACCTGAGACCACCTTGGAGCTGGGTAGGCGGGCACAGATGTCTTTTGATCAAAATATATTGGCTAAGAGTCTCAGATTTTATCATATCAGAATGAGGGCTTAGTTTATACAGTATATATTGTTTGCATCTATTTTTCGTGCATTAATATTCTTTTTCTGAAACATATATTTACCTGTATATAAAGTGCAAGTGCTGCCAAAAATTATATAGAAGAGGCACTCCTTTATGTCATATACTGGTTGTATCGGAGTGCCTCTTCCTTGTAATTTTTGGCAGCACTTGCACTTTATATACAAGTAAATATATGTTACCTAACAATTTTTCCTCTAAAATCAATTTTATCTTCAGTTTTGGGCGTATTCTTGTCATTCTGTAAAATTGGCGTAATACTCGGTCAACATCGTTAACAGCAGCATGATCATTGTGGTACAATTGATGATGTTATAAGACTCCTACACTAATAAAGCCTATGCACTAAGTAAAAGGGCTGCCAAAAATTACAAGGAACAGGCACTCCAATACATCCTTTATTACACATAAAGGAGGGCATCAGACACACTCTTGAAAAATTATGATTGATGGCCTGCTGCTGACAATCAAAAACATTAGGGGTGAGGGTCTTCTGCTAAGCTGACCCTCTAAAACATTAGGGGTGAGTGCCTGCTGCTGATCTGGCCATCTAACACATTAGGGGTGAGTGCCTGTGATGGTCAGATCAGCAGCAGACACACGTCCCTAATGTTTTACACGGTCAGATCAGCAGCAGGCCCTCGCCCCTAATTTTTTAACCTAAAAAATTAACCTCACTCTGGTCCTCCTCCTGTCATGTTGACCTAACAAGAACCTGTCTTGTGCCGCCCTGCAAACTGGGACTTGAAGCTAGGAGTTTTGGATTACTTTGTTTCTTGTGCTCTGCCAGCAGGCACAGTTTCACCGCGCCCAGAGCCATGGCCTCTGCATGCACCATCAGCAGCACGCCCAATTCCCTGTCCCTTACTGCTCTCCTTGCGCATATTAAATGGTATATACGCAAGTTTGTCACAAGTACAGTAGCGCAGATTTTTTTTAAAGTGTATGAGCAGAAAAATTACACCGAATGTCATAAATATTTAGGAACACAAACGTTATACTGCACACGCAGCACAGGTAATGTCACCTTGATTAGAGGCAGAAAAAATTACACCGGATGTCAGGTATTTAGGATACACAAACGTTATACAGCAGATGCAGCGCAGGTAATGTCGCCTTGATTAGCAGAAAACAATACACCGGATGTCAGGCATTTGGGCTACCCAAACGTTATACAGCACACGCTGCGCAGGTGGTGTTATGGTCAGGCAAACTTGCGCTATTTTTGCCCCTCCCCCCCCAAAAAAAAATATTGCAGCCAGATATAACAGTAAAACATAAAAAAATGCAATATCACTCTGCGAACACAGACAATAAAATGAGTACATATAATACTGCCATACTCACTATCTACACGATACTAGCGCTACATTGTAAATGTGAGATTCTTGGCAAATAATTTTGTACAAAAATTATCTGTGCCTGTCTGCCCTACATCATGGCGATCTCTTTAAGACAGGAACCTAACACTAAACGCCATAGTCACTAAGTGCCATAGCAGCCTCCATTAACTACAGAGGATGCAGGCTCCACATGCATGCTTAGCCGACATTATATTGTACCTTTTATGGCGCCAAAATGGCCTCCACTGATTTCAGGGAATGCAGGCTCCACATGCATGCCGAGCCCACACAATATGATACCTCCTTGGCCTCTGTTACGCTCAGGGAATGCAGGTTCCACACAATGCTGAGGCCACTCTGTATTCCACCTCTCCTGGTGCCAATTGGCCTTCAATTCATATAGGGAGAGCAGGACACAGCTTTATGCTAGCACTAATTAAAATCAGCCTGTAAAGCAAACAGGTTAGTTAGGAGTGCACGACCGAAATGATGGTGGAGTCAGCCACGCCTCCACCTAAACTGCAAGAAAAACTGGGGGTTAGTCTAAGCCGACATTATATTGTACCTCTTATGGTGCCAAAATTGTACCTCTTAGTGACTATGGCGTTTAGTGTTAGGTTCCCGTCTTAAAGAGATCGCCTTGATGTAGGGCAGACGGGCACAGATAATTTTTGTACAAAATTATTTGCCAAGAATCTCACATTTACAATGTAGCGCTAGTATCGTGTAGATAGTGAGTATGGCAGTATTATATGTACTCATTTTACTGTCTGTGTTAGCAGAGTGCTGTTGCATTTTTTTATTGGATGTGCTGACTGATCCCCAGTTTTTCTTGTAGCCAGATATAACAATAGTCCTTAAAAGGATTTTTGGGTCTTTTAAACAGAACAACTAGCCCTGCCTAGCCAATTTCTATCCCTACACTATCTGTCCCTCCTTGCGCAAACGTTATACAGCAGACGCAGCGCAGGTAATATCGCCTTGATTAGCAGCAGAAAACAATACACCGGATGTCAGGTATTAGGGATACACAAACGTTGTACAGCACATGCTGCACAGGTGATGTTTAGGTCATGCAAACTTGCGCAATTTTTGCCACCCCCGCAAAAAAATAAAAATATTGCAGTCAGATATAAAAATAGTCCTTAAAAGGATTTTTGGGTCTTTTAAACAGAAAAACTAGCCCTGCCTAGCCAATTTCTATCCCTACACCATCTGTCCCTCCTTGCAGCAGCTCTCCCTGACTAAGACTAAATCGGGTCACATGTCACCGGGTGCTATATGGTATCCGATGATGCGTTCCCGGCCTGCCAAACACTGTAATGCCAGTAGGCAACATGGCTATGGCATTACAGTGAATGCCAGTACCTCCCCGCACGCTGATTGGCTGCGTAGTTTACAACGGGCCGAACACTGCGTTGTGCCGATCATCACCATGCTCGAGTGAAACTAGTGCTCGCCTAACACTAATAAATACATTTCCAAATACTTTTCATTAGTTATAATGGCATTATAACTGGTAGAGTTGATCCTGCTGATTATATTATATTAATATATTAGGCTGTTTCATTCTGGAGAAAAAGTACTTTTAATCCATAACAAAATAAGCAGTTAAGTGCACCGATGGCAGGTGCACCCTTGTTCCTTCTGCTTCCGCTGCTAGCACCTGCCTCTCCTTCTTGCTGTCCAATGAACTGGAACAATATGCTGCTTAAGGCCTCATGCACACGGCTGTTGCCGGGCTGTGTCCGTATTGCAGCCCTCGAACAGCAGGCCATGTGCACACCATATCATGGATGCAGACCCATTCACTTGAATGGGTCTGCAATCCGGAAGGGGCCGTGTGGAACGGAGACACCGAACTCCACGGAAGCACTATGGAGTTGAAAAGGTCTGCATTTGTCTGCTGCAACCACACGTATGGGGTCTGTGCATTTGGGACTGCAAATTGCGGTCACCAATGCATGGAATGGCCGGCATACGTTCGTGTGAATGAGGCCTAAAGGAGTTGTCCAGTTTCATGATATTGATGACCTATCCTCAGGATAAGTCATCAATATCAGATCGGTGGAGGTCCGACTCCCAAAGCCCCTGCCAGTTGTTCGAATGGACCACAGCACTTGTGCAAGTATTGTGTTTTCTTTAACGTGTACCTGTACACTATCTACTTTGTAGCATAAGACTGCTATATGTGCCAATAATAAAGAACACAGTCGTCGCACAATGTCTCTACATTGTTCCATTATTGTCAATATATATGTACTAGCAGAAGGACCCGGCTTCGCCTGGGTATATTTCATCTATTTCATTTAATGTTTCTGTGTGTCGTTACAGAGAGAAAAAGAATGCAGCTGACAGAAGTTGATTTTTACCTAATTTTTTTTAATTCCCTATTGACTGCAGAGTGGGAGTGGGTGTGACCTGCCCGGGTCGGGGGCGTGGTTTAGCGGGACCTTGGGGAGGTGCTTTTAAGTCCTTCTTTTGAGGGTGGCCTGAATTATAGGTCAATGCCATGGTAATTTATGAGGAAACACAGTGGGTAGCAGTGGAAGAAAACATCGCTTCGCACGGGTATATTTAATCTATTTCATTTAATGTTTGTGTGTGTCATTGCAGAGAGAAAGTCACCCTCCCTCCCACCCCTGCAGCTGACAAAAGTTGATTTTTAAATCCCCGTTGGCTGCGGAGTGGGAGGGGGCATGGCCTGATCGGGTCAGGGGCGTGACTTAGCGAGACCTGGGGCGGGGGTTGTAAGTCCTTCTTTTGAGGGTGGCCTGAATTACAGGTCGATGCCATGGTAATTTATGATGACACGCAATGGGTAGCAGTGGAAGAAAACATCTTTTATTACTACTGAACGGTCTCAGTCTAAAATTTGTGTATTTCATCTATTTCATTTAATGTTTCTGTGTGTCGTTGCAGAGAGAAAGTCAATGCAGCTGACAGAAGTTGACGTTTACCTTCATTTTTTCAATCCCCATTGGCTGGGGAGAGGGAAGGGGCGTGACCTGACCTGGTCAAGGGCGTGGTTTAGCGGGACCTTGTGGGGGTTGCTTTTAAGTCCTTCCTTTGAGGGTGGCCTGAATTACAGGTCGATGCCATGGTAATTTATGAGGACATGCAATGGGTAGCAGTGGAAGAAAACATCTTTTATTACTACTGAACGGTCTTAGTCTAAAATTAGTCTAAAACATAAGTTATATTTCTGGTAACCGAAATACCCCTTTAACAGTTTCATCCACAGCGCTCTGCCCCTTTAAAGCAGTGAAGAGAAATGGCTGGGTTGTTATTTACCTGAGCTCCTCAGCTGGCTGCTAATTACCTGGCTGGGTTGTTATGGAAACTTATGTGTATGTGGAGAAAATGGCAGTTGGGATTTGAAGTGCCAGGCTAATATTGGCTAATGGAGGTCATATTTTGGGAATATCTCGGAAACGGTACGTCCTAGAGAGCTGAGACCTGGTCTAAAACCTTCCCGGACACCTGATGTACCTGTGTGCCGAATCTGGTGAAACATAGAGAACAGACAGACAGACAGACGGCCAGACAGACAGACGGCCAGACAGACAGACAGACAGAAACTCATTTTTATATATATAAGAGATATATATATATAGATATATATATAGATATATATATAGATATATATATATATATATATGTTATATATTCACTGGAGCGTGTCCTTCTAGGTAAGAAATGGCAAATGACATTAATAGAAATGTATTTCAAAGATGACATTTTCTTAGCATTAGCTCTATACTGTTTAATAAGACATTAGTACATCATTTACTAAATGGTTGACATTTTGTAGTAATTTGCATTAATTTACCTATTTAGTTAGACCATTAGTAAAATCTGAGTGATCCACATCGGGCAACTACTGTAGCTTAGCTTGTGCGCTCAGCATATGCAATTACAATGTAATGTACTGATGGTAATTTGGCATCATATATGCTCAAGAACAGAGTATAAACCATCAGCCTCACCATTATATCCACTGACAGGTGAGATTGCTTAATTATCATGGGAAAAGGGCACCTGTCGGGAATGTTGGGGATATATTAGGCAGCAACTGATGACATGTTCATTAGTGATGAGCGAAGTTATAAAAAATTTGATTCGGCTGCTTCGCCAAAGAAATTCGATTAGTTACGAATCACTTCAGGGGTTAATCAGGGTTAAAAAAACATACTTACCTTATATATTCACTCTTAATTGAAGAAACCACATGAAATCTCACATCATCATGCTGGCCAGGCACAGTGACGTCATCACTGGTGACATCTTCAATCAAGATGGCCGCAATGGCCTCTCCGTGAGGTTTTTTTTTACCACCATTTCAGGAAAAATAGATTTGTTACCAAAAAGCGCAAGGAAATTCGGCTTTGTGGCTAATCAAATTTTTACTGAAATTTGTCGATTTGTTTGACTTCGATTCACTCATCTCTAATGATCATGCCATTCCAGGCTTATTAAAGTGCACAAGGAGAGAAGGTAAGTCAGTTTTGTCCTATCCCACAAATGAGCTACTGTAGCACAAATTGCTGAATATGTTCATGCTGTTTCAGGACACAAAGTGCATCACAGTTTGCTGCTTATGGACCCATATAGCTTCAGACCAGTTAGATTGTCCATGCTGACCCTTGTCCACCCTCGTAAGTGCCTACAATTGGCATGTTAGCTTAGTCATTCTCATTGGCTTGTATTGAGGCAAAATATGGCACCTGTGAAATGCAACATTGTTTATTTTAGTCTGTGCTTCTCCAGCTTCACCCCTCCCACTAGAAGGTTCTGATTAGTTGGAAACTGTATAAAAGTAGAGCACTCAGAGCCCCATAAATGGCCAGATGAAGATGCTAAGACAATGATACCCAGCCCGATAACTGAGCTGCAGACCCTAGGCCAAAAGTCCTTTGGCCAGGGTATCAGCCTTCTGAGAGAGAGAAGGATAGATAGCTCAGGTGTTCCCTAACCACAGAACCTTCTACTACTAGAGAGGAGACTGGAGAAGCCAGCTCAGTGGTTTGCCTGTATTGTTGTGGACTAGAGTTCCTCCAGTAAAGCAGCCTACTGGTTTACTGCAAACCTTAACTCCCTGGGGGTCTTTTTTCCCTTTGGGGTCCGCCATGCCTTACCATCCTGTCCAGGGGACCCAGCGTAGTGTTGAGACTATTTGCTGAAGTGAGATAACCCCTTTAACTGACTGATTGCTGCCCTCTCCTACCACTGTCCCCCATATACTCCCCCCATACACACGCTGGTGCCCCAAACAATAGTCATCCCAACAGTAGTGCAGTACCTCAAGGACTACTGCAAAAAGTTAATTTAATGTTGCTGAGTTAAATGTTGTGATTTGATGTTAAAGCACTTATTTATTTCATACCTAATAGCAATATATATGCAATATATAGTTAGCACTGGCAGATTTGGTTTGATTACTACAGTGATGGACTTTGCCCATGCCCTGATTAGTGGAATCTTAGCAAGAGCAAGAGATAAGACCTACTTGTGTAAGTTCCTTCAGAACAGGCCCAGAGAGAAGCCTTCTCCAGAGAGTTAATTAACCAAGAGAAAACTCCTGAGGGAAATATAATAGACATCTTAAAAGGTCTAGAATCACTAAGGTCTTGCTCTGGATTCAGACAGTAAAGTACCCCTCATTTATGGTATTAGTGACACTAGTGCTGTGGAAAGGGTTAATTTCCATAACACCTGCCACATTTAGAGACAGACTCTCCTCCTGGATCTGAATTCTGCACCCCTCAATCCGGGAATCACAGTTCAGCAAGAGTACAGCAATCAGAAGCAGGCTCATCATCCCCTCCATCCGCCAAAGTAGTCAGAAAGCTTGCACCCCACTTGTCCCCATGGGTGGACTGGGAACTTAAAAGTGTCCCTGGAAAAAAAGTGGCCCCATTTTGTAGTTGGGTCCAATGCGATGTAAGGCAGGACAAGCAATACCATATTGTGGCACATTATACCGCCCCAACAGAGCCAAATACTACAGTCCATCACAAAATACTATTGCCAGCGCAAAATACATCCCCAAAAACGTCAATAGGCCAGCCGTGAGGAGGGCTCAGGCGGCCCCCTGGGCATTGGCCCACCAGGAAATTTCCCTGTAAGGTCTATGGCCAATCCGCCACTGATTGTCCCCTATCCCCCACAACAATTACATTCTGGTCCATCATCCTCCCCAGATCTCCAAACTATTCACAATGCTCGTTCCCCCATCTCCCCAAGCTCATCATCCTCCTTCCAACACCCTTCAGCTCATTACATACTTTTCATAATCTGCGGCAGTCCTGAGGCAGACAAGGAGCAGCACATCGGCAGATGAGATGCAATGCGGCAGCACAGAATGCAGGTGGTCAATGGCGGGTCCGACACTCTGCTATCGCTCCTCTTTGGTGTCAGAAACAGTGAGGGGTGGACCTAGCAGAGGCGCCTTGTGTGGTGCATCTGAAGGTTTTTTCATTAAAGTGCAGCGTTGTGGCAGGGCAACTAACAAATGCCATCAAAACTGTCTTGTCACCATTTGTGGCAGCTGGTGTGCTAGTAGAACAAGGCCTGCATGCCGTCTCTGGCACATGCTGCAGGCTGCCGACTCCTGGGATAGGGGATGTTTTCAAGCATTGATAGGAGATCTTGGAGTGGCTGCCCCTTTGGAATTTTAGTAACATAGTTCTCAAGACCCTGTACTATCTAGTCTAGTCTACTGAAATTGTTATAGCTGATATTTTTATACTGCTGGCCTATCCTTAGGATACATCCTCAATATCAGATCAGCGAAGGTCTACCCCCATGATCCCACATGGATCAGCAGTTCTGCAGTGGCTCTGGCATGAGAAATAAATATGTGGTTACTACAGCTTTGCGTCGACCTCTAAAAACAGCAATGCATTTTTCATGATACAATATGGTGTAGTCAGCAGATTAATTAATTAAGATAATTAAATTATCTCTCAAAAATCAGTCAAATAATGTCAGTGGTAGAGATGAGCGAATCATGCAAAATTTTATTCGCCGAACATTCGCCAAACTTTTCCTAAGATTCATATATTCGACGAATAGATTCGTTGAATTTGCGTACAAACTATACGTATTTATATGGCTTTTAGCGAACATTCGCGCACTAATAACGAACGTTCAGGTAAAAAGGTACGCAACCTCTTTGAACACGTACGCATAAGCGTACAAATAACAGGCTTTGCTGGAGAGGAATGGTGGAGCATGAGGAACACTGAGTCTGACCCCTGGCTACATATGGATACTATATCAGCAGATGACAGCAGATAATCCGGCTGAGACTGAGATGAGCATGCCATCCACTCCACTACCTCATCCACTTTCTCCTCCACTACAATTTTGCGCCTTGGTGGGTTAGTCTGGTGGAACAACGGACAAATATTGCGAATACTACTAGTAGATGCTCCGCCTACAGGTCCTTTGGCACTGCTGCCCTGTGCCACCTTGTCCTTTTTTTAGAGCTCGAGGTCTGGCTGGAACTTGACCCATTTTGCTAATCCATTCCAGACATTTTTCAATTCACTCTGTGGCCCTGCAGCTGGTCTTTGTCCCTGTATCTCCCTGTCTCTCTCTATCTCTCCCTGTCTCTCTCTCCCTGCCTGATTAATTACTAGCCCTGAACTGGCCCTGCACTTGCCCTGCAGTATCCCTGATATGTGTGATATGGATTCCCAGAGCAATTACACCCCAATTTTCACAAAACAGGTCTAAGAACTTCACACACAGTGCTTCTGCTCGTCTCAGCAGTCGCAGCCGAAGTGATGCGTCACTGGCTTACCGAGCCTGAGCCAATCAGAGCAAGCCCTGCCCACTAGGTCATGTGACCGCTTTCTTCCCGGGCTTTTGCACACGATAAACGAACTAACAGTAAAATTGCGCTAATGAATTGGATTCGTACGCAACAGTAACTTATTTGTAGCAATAGCGTATAATTTATAGGACAAACTACGTAGCGAATGCATACAAAGCCGAAGCGAATCACCCAATATTCAGATTCACTTCGGAGCTAAAAATTTCCAAGATTCGATACGAATCAACGAATCGGCAAATAGATTCGCTCATCTCTAGTCAGTGGACTATTTCACTGAATTGTACCATCCAATTTCTTAGATGTGTTCCCAAAGCAATAGAAAAAAAAATAACTTGTTTCAATAATAACGTATTGTGATTTAATATTTTTCCTAAATATTCTTTGTAATCTTGAAATAAAATATAGTAGGTCTCTGAGCAAGGTGGACTTCTAGTTCCTCACCCCCTGCATAAGTGTCGCTTGGCACAGGAAACTGCACTACATACAGATAGGCAGCGTACACCATAGGCATCCATATAAAAGACGTTGATGATTTAAAGGGGTTATCCCACGAATAATGTAGAAAATGAAAATCAGACAGCATATAGTCCATGCCAATACCTTTCTAACAAAGCTAGAACCATCCCTGTACCTCATATAGATCCAGAGATCTCCCATTCATTGTTCTGCTAGATTTATATCAAGCTTGCAGCTCAAGGGGAGTGTCTTTTCTGCTGCAGCTCAGGGGGCATGTCTGAGCTCCTCCTATCACAGCTCAGGAGGCAGTTGAAAGATGAAACTGAGCATGTGCGGCCTTCTCAGTGAGCAGGTCAAAGAAATAAGAAATTAAGTGGCACGATACAGATACATTTTACTGAATAACTCAGTAGCTATACATAATTTTTAATTACATGCAATTACAAAAGTGTTCAGTTCCAGGTGCTGGTTTGAAAACTGTAGAATATTTTTCGTGGGACAACCCCTTTAAGAGACTACCCAGTTTATTATTATAGATGGATCAGGAGGCTGACATGACTTGTATCCTTTTTCCCCAGAAACTTGCCT
Organism: Rhinella marina; assembly: GCA_900303285.1. Taxonomy (NCBI): domain Eukaryota; kingdom Metazoa; phylum Chordata; class Amphibia; order Anura; family Bufonidae; genus Rhinella; species Rhinella marina. The sequence continues at coordinate 25,883 of ONZH01007379.1, forward strand.
TCTCAAAGTCATTGCAGGGATACCCATAATCAATAATCTTGTAGTGTCTTGCTACTGCCTGCTATTGTGCGAGTGCCACAAGTCCCAGAGGATTGGAGGATAGGAGTGATAGTGGCTCTGGCTGCAACAGTTATTCACAGTGGCAATCCTCACAATGATGCTTCCTAAGGCCAGGCCAGTGACAGGAGGGTGCACACTCCCTGATGCTGGAGATCCTGCCTGATGGTAGTCGGTGTACCCTTGGTGTTTTGAATGTTGTATTTGTGCAAGGTAGGATATGTAAGAGCTGTGGCCGGAAAATGGTGCTGGAGTCAGTAACAAAGCCAGTTGTACAAAGTACTGTAGATAAGTCTCTCTTTACTAATGTAGAATGGGGTTTGTAAAACATCTAACAGCTTCAAATAATTCACAGTTCAAATGGATATAAGCAAGGATGGACGGTTGTAGTACTCCTTTATTCCATTTCTCCAAAGTCTCTCTCTGCAGAACCTATGGCTGATAATAAGGTTCTGGCAAACCTCAGAAAGTATATCAAAATGTTGAAGGGTGTATTGGCAAAGTTCCCTTTCACAGCAGTAAAGTTTGTGATCACCTTAAACAAGCACAGTACCTTACTGGCCAACCCCAGTGCATGGCTCTTTAGATTCTGGTCCGTTCTTTATGGAGTATTTTAAAGTAGCAATGGCTTTCTTGCTCAGAGATTCTGATTCTCTGGAAATCAGGCCTGGTCTTCTGGGGAGCAAGCACATGAAGCTTCTCTCTCTTCCTCAGTTAGAGCACTAGACCCTGTATAGGGCCTGAGTCAAAGCTATTGAGGATACAATTCCATAAGTCTTGTCTGGAGCACTGCATTAGCAGGTATGGTAGCTGTACATTTTGACCCCAGAACAAATTTTACTGGTGAGCCCAAGGCATCCCACTTCACACTGCTCATACATATGGACTTGTTACAACGTAGTACAAGTTCCAAAGTACAGAGCTATAATACAGTACCAATATAAATTTACAGATCTATATTTTACCTATAAATGTTTCCAATGTTAATTTTTTTTTCAATATGTCTATGTGAAACACAAATTCATAGCATGTTCTAGTGGAGACCGTCATAATCGAAGAATGAAGTGATCAGTGGTGGTGACTCATAAACAGCAGTGGACTGACCTTAGAACCTACAGGGAAATTTCCTGGTGGGCTGATGCCCAGGGGGCCAGCCAAGACTTCTTCATGGCTGCCAGCCAGGTACATAAAGATCTGATGCTCTCAGCTTTAATTAATGTAGGTGAATCAGGCACTTTGTCAGCGGCTACAGGTGCCCTCCTGAATTCAACAGTACTGCCATCCTCAGGACATGTCTTGTCCCACCTTCTGTCAGTTTGGACCAACCTACAACATAGGCCACTTTTAGTTTTTTTTTTCTAGGGCTACTTTAAGTTCAGCCCTGCTCATGAGGTGCAATAATACTCGTTTTTGCTGTAGTTACAGGTGTAAAATTTACACATACTGCACTATTCCCTTCTTCAGGATAAAAAAAAACTGTGATGATATGTGCTGGTACAGTATTTGTGTCTGCAGCAGCATGGCAATCCTATAATAGTTTTATTGTTCTCTATGAAGCTAAACTGACCGGTGCCCTTCATTCTATGGGTCAGTACGATTACAACGATACCACATATGTGTAGTTTTTTTTTTAATTTAATACTGAAAAAATGAAAACGTTGAAAAAATATTCGCTTACTGTTTTTTTCGTCATTTAGATGCTGTAGTCGCGCTTGACCGTGGCATCTAAAGGGTTAAAAGCCTGCGGCCGGCAGTGCTGGTTGCAGACATTAGCTGCAGACCTCTGCTGTTTTAAACAGCAGAAATCAGCCGGCTACGACGCCAGCTGTACGCGCGAGCGGGTGCCATTTTCAAGGACCCTCCCAGCGCCGTATGGCACTAGGAGCAAAGGGTTTATAGGGCATCTGTCAGCAGATTTGTACCTATGACACTGGCTGACCTGTCACATGTGCACTTGGCAGCTGGAGGCATCTGTGTTGGTTCCATGTTCATGAGAAAAATTATGTTTTAATATATGCAAATTAGCCTCTAGGACCAACAGCTGCGTTGCCGTTACACCTAGGTGCTTCACTTTCTCTGCAACTGCCCTGCCCTCTCCACCTTGATAGGCAGGACCAGCCAGTAAAAACATCATCATGCCTTGCCCTGTCAAAGTGGGCGCAGAAGTTGCCAAGAGAGCAAAAACTCTAGTTGTAACGGCCACACACCCGTTGCTCTTAGAACCTCACTTGCATATATTAAAATTTTATTTTTCTCAGCAATGTGGGCAAATATGAACATGAGACCAACACAGATGTCTTCAGCTGCCAAGTGCACATGTAACAGGTCAGCCAGTTTCATAGGTATAAATCTCCTGACAGGTTCCCTTTAAATAAGTGCTACAATAAGTTTTGATACCTACAAGACAACAAGTCTGAATTGTATTATCAGCCATTCCCTAGCATTATTCTAATATCTGAATGTCTCCCTTTACAAGGGGAAGCAAATCGGGAAAAGCCCACCAGCTTTCTCTATCAGAAAATTTTGACTGAGTGAATAGTGCTTGCATTCAAACGGTTCGTCCATGGACCATTTCCATCCCACTCCTGCTCATAAAGGTAGCTATTTGGTCAGTAAAGACCCATTTTATACTGGACAGCATTAAAAGAAAACTCCAAAATGTTTGTATATCAACTCATGTGAAACAGACAGAAATAAGAAGCGCAGACCGAATAAGCTCTTCTAAACTAATTAGGCAGAAATTAGATTGTGAGGCTTGTACATTGGGAATTGAATGTGCGTTAGGCTGGTGAATAAGCAAATTTTAATTATAGCCCCCCAAAACCACAGCGGAATACAAATAAAATGACTGCTGGACCCATTACTCGCAGACAGCCTGGAGGAGGAAATTGTCAGATTTGGGAGGATGCAATTAAACAGACATGTTAAAAATTAATGATACCCCATTTAAAGTTTTATTGTTCTTTTATTTTTATATATGTGGACAAGGCAAAGCTAAAAATAAGGTAATTGAAAAAGCTCTAATAAACTTGTTTCATAATTATTTATAAGCCCCTTCCCCCCAGATATGGCATTTCTATCTGCTCTGAAGGCTGCCATGCACATTAGAAAGAAGTAGGTTGATGGTTGATCAGCCGTTGAGCCAATGATCGCCTGGTGTGTGATCATTCTGCTGGCCCAGCCATATACCCTTTAGCCAATACAGTCATTCAAACTGGACATACATGTTGAGTGACACCAGGCGACGGCCAAATAATCACTATTTTTTCATCACTTCACCTCCCAAAAAAAAAAGTGATAAAAAAGTCATACACACCAAAATGGTATCAAAATCTACAAATTGTCCTGCACAAACAGCTCCATAGAGATAACTATAAAAAAAAGTTATGGAGGTCAGAATGTGGCGAAGAAAAAAATAAATTTTCCCAAAGTTTTTATTTATTTTTAGCATTAAAACATGAGAAAACCTTTATAAATCTGGTTGTGCTGTAATAGTACTGACTCGGGGAATGAAGGTCATGGGTCAGTTTTACTGAACAGTGAACATTGTAAAAACCAAATCTATAAAACTGAGGTGGAATTGAGGGTTTTTTTCCCAATTACATCCTATCTGGAATTTTTTTCCAGCTTTCCACTCCATTGTATGCAATAGTTAATTGTGCCATTAGAAAGTACAACTTGTCCCACAAAAAGCAAACCCTCATTTGGAAAAATAAAAAAGTTATGGCTCCAAGAATGCAGGCAGTGATAAATGAAAAAAAAACTGAAAATCGAAGGGTCCTAAAAAGAGTTAAACCAGTTTACAATTCTATACTAAAATAAAAAAACATTCTCACCTCACTGACTCTCACCGCTCCTGTTGTGAGAGGTCCCCCACTGCTCTCTGCTTCCTCTTAGCATAAGGAAATGATGCTCAGCCAGTTACTGTCCACAGTGGTTGGCTGAGCAGAATTTCTTGTGTGTTGAGAGGGACCAGGAAGCAGGGAGCTACGAGGAAGATTTGAAGTGTCGAGGCAAAAGTAAGGTGAGCAAGTTTTTTCTTTTAGTTTTTAGTACCTTATTGTGGACTGGTTTAAAGGTAATTTTTATTTACTGATCAGCCTATTAAGCAACTTTCTAAACAGTTTTAATTAAAAATGTAGCTGTCTCAAATTTTTCTGCTGTCCACCCCTTGTCTTAGGCTGCATTCACATCTCATTTCAGATGTCGACTGTCAGCTGTACCAAAAAAGTTGCATGCAATGGTTTTTGTCTGTCCAAAGCCTGGCATGTAAGCTGGAAATCGGCCGGATCACCGCTGTGCCTCATTGCAGTCAATTGGATTCCGGTAATGAAGTAAAGGATCTGACAACACCCGATCCTGAGAGATCTGGTAGGCTGTTCTGGCACAGAGCTCCTAAGAGAGATGTGAACGTAGCCTTAGTGTAAAGCTGGCCATACATAGAAACATAGAAGATTGACGGCAGAAAAAGACCACCTGGTCCATCTAGTCTGCCCTTTTATTATCCTTTTACAGTTAGGGCCAGAAATATTTGGACAGTGACACAAGTTTTGTTATTTTAGCTGTTTACTAAAACATGTTCAGAAATACAATTATATATATAATATGGGCTGAAAGTGCACACTCCCAGCTGCAATATGAGAGTTTCCACATCCAAATCGGAGAAAGGGTTTAGGAATCATAGCTCTGTAATGCATAGCCTCCTCTTTTTCAAGGGACCAAAAGTAATTGGACAATGGACTCTAAGGGCTGCAATTAACTCTGAAGGTGTCTCCATCGTAAACCTGTAATCAATGAAGTAGTTAAAAGGTCTGGGGTTGATTCCAGGTGTGTGGTTTTGCATTTGGAAGCTGTTGCTGTGACCAGACAACATGCGGTCAAAGGAACTCTCAATTGAGGTGAAGCAGAACATCCTGAGGCTGAAAAAAAAGAAAAAATCCATCAGAGAGATAGCAGACATGCTTGGAGTAGCAAAATCAACAGTCGGGTACATTCTGAGAAAAAAGGAATTGACTGGTGAGCTTGGGAACTCAAAAAGGCCTGGGCGTCCACGGATGACAACAGTGGTGGATGATCGCCGCATACTTTCTTTGGTGAAGAAGAACCCGTTACCAACATCAACTGAAGTCCAGAACACTCTCAGTGAAGTAGGTGTATCTGTCTCTAAGTCAACAGTAAAGAGAAGACTCCATGAAAGTAAATACAAAGGGTTCACATCTAGATGCAAACCATTCATCAATTCCAAAAATAGACAGGCCAGAGTTAAATTTGCTGAAAAACACCTCAAAAAGCCAGCTCAGTTCTGGAGAAGTATTCTATGGACAGATGAGACAAAGATCAACCTGTACCAGAATGATGGGAAGAAAAAAGTTTGGAGAAGAAAGGGAACGGCACATGATCCAAGGCACACCACATCCTCTGTAAAACATGGTGGAGGCAACGTGATGGCATGGGCATGCATGGCTTTCAATGGCACTGGGTCACTTGTGTTTATTGATGACATAACAGCAGACAAGAGTAGCCAGATGAATTCTGAAGTGTACCGGGATATACTTTCAGCCCAGATTCAGCCAAATGCTGCCAAGTTGATCGGACGGCGCTTCATAGTACAGATGGACAATGACCCCAAGCATACAGCCAAAGCTACCCAGGAGTTCATGAGTGCAAAAAAGTGGAACATTCTGCAATGGCCAAGTCAATCACCAGATCTTAACCCAATTGAGCATGCATTTCACTTGCTCAAATCCAGACTTAAGACGGAAAGACCCACAAACAAGCAAGACCTGAAGGCTGTGGCTGTAAAGGCCTGGCAAAGCATTAAGAAGGAGGAAACCCAGCGTTTGGTGATGTCCATGGGTCCCAGACTTAAGGCAGTGATTGCCTCCAAAGGATTCGCAACAAAATATTGAAAATAAAAATATTTTGTTTGGGTTATGTTTATTTGTCCAATTACTTTTGAGCTCCTAAAATGTGGAGTGTTTGTAAAGAAATGTGTACAATTCCTACATTTTCTATCAGATATTTTTGTTCAACCCTTCAAATTAAACGTTACAATCTGCACTTGAATTCTGTTGTAGAGGTTTCATTTCAAATCCAATGTGGTGGCATGCAGAGCCCAACTCGCGAAAATTGTGTCACTGTCCAAATATTTCTGGCCCTAACTGTATTGTTATCTTAGGATAGATACGTGTTTATCCCAGCAAGGTTTAAATTCAGTTACTGTGGATGTATCAACCACCTCTGCTGGAAGTTTGTTCCAAGCTTATACTACTCTTTCAGTGAAATAATATTTTCTAATGTTATTCTTGATTCTTCCCCCAACTAACCTCAGATTGTGCCCCCTTGTTCTTGTGTTCTGTTTCTTATTAATAACCCTCCCCTCCTGAACTTTATTCAGCCCTTTAACATATTTAAAGGTTTCAATCATGTCCCCCCTTTCTCTTCTTTCCTCCAGACTATACATATTGATAAGTTCTATGCTTTAGACCTTCCACCATTTTGTAGCTCTTTTTTGGACCCGTTCTATTTTAGCAATATCCTTTTGCAGGTGAGGTCTCCAGAAATGAACACAGTATTCCAGATGTGGTCTCACTAGAGCTCTATACAGAGGGATCACAATCTCCCTCTTTCTGCTTGTTATACCTCTAGCTATGTAGCCCAGCATGCGATTTGCTTTCCCTACCGCCTGGCTGCATTGGTTACTCATTTTGAGGCTGTCAGAGATGACTACTCCCAAATCCTTCTCTTCTGAGGTCTTTGTTAGCACAGAACTGCCAATACGATACTCAGATGGGTTTCTTCTCCCCAAGTGCATTATTTTACATTTGGAAACAGTGAACTGCAGTTTCCATTGTTTTGACCATTTATCTAATAAAGATAAATCATTCTCCATATTACCGACACCTCCTGGAACATCAACCCTATTACACACTTTTGTGTCATCAGCAAACAAGCAAACCTTCCCTACCAAGCCGTCCCTTATGTCACTTACAAACATGTTAAACAGAACAGGACCCAGAACAGATCCTTGTGGCACCCCACTTGTAACCAGCCTGTCCTCAGAATACACTCCATTAACAACAACCCTCTGGTATCTGTCCTTCAGCCAACTGCAGATCCACTGAACTATCCAGGGGTTAAGTCCAATTTTTGATAACTTCTCTATCAGCTCTTTATGGGGAACCATATCGAAAGCTTTACTGAAATCCAAGTAGGCGATATCCACAGCACCACCTTCATCCAGCACTTTAGTTACATAGTCAAAGAAATCAATGAGATTAGTCTGACATGACCGGCCCTCAGTAAAGCCATGGTGGTTTGGGTCCATCAAGTTGTTTGTTGTTAGGTGGTCAATTATCTTCTTTTTTAGAAGAGTCTCCATCATTTTTACCACTACAGATGTCAAGCTGACTGGCCTATAGTTACTAGCTTCTTCTCTACTACCTTTCTTGTGAATGGGTACAACATTGGCCATTCTCCAATCATCAGGAACATCTCCTGTAAGAAGGGACTGATTATACAGATCAGTCAGGGGGCCAACAATCACAGATCGGAGTTCTTTAAGAACTCTGGGGTGAATGCCATCCGGACCCATTGCCTTATTTAACTTTAGCCGGACAAGTTCCTCTAGAACATCGGCCTCTGAAAATACTGGGGCTGAAACCTTACAACTAGAGGCAATGCTATGTCCAGCCATTTTCTGATTATGAAAGTCGCCATCTGAAAAAACTGAGCAGAAGTAGTTATTCAGATGGTCAGCGACCGTCTTATTCCCATCTATATACAGATTTTTTCCATTGCTAAGTTTGTAATGCTGCAGTTTTTCTTCTTCCTGTCACTAATATATCTGAAGAAGGTTTTATTACCCTCCTTAACAGATTTGGCCATTTCTTCCTCCTTTGAAGCTTTAGCAGCATTAATAATCTGTTTTGTCTTCTGGTTTCGTCTCCATACCTGTTGGATAACTGTCTGGAGAATGCTCATTCAGCTCACAGCTGTCTCTCCTGATGCTTCCACGTAAATCGATTTCTCTACATTTAAGCATGCATATGTACCGAATACGGAGAGGGGAAAAAGTTGCTGCCAGACACCTTTGGCAGCAGCTTATCTTCTTGAGAACAAAAGGATTATGGAATTGAAATCCAATTTTTCTAATCCTTAGCTCTTGCAACATCTGCTGTTGGGGTGAGTTGAGAGGTTCCATACACATTAGATCAAGGATCAGCAACCTTCGGCACTCCAGATGTGGTGAAACTACAATTCCCACCATGCACACTTGCTTGGCTGTTCTCAGAACTCCCATAGAAGTGAATTGAGCACGCTGGGAGTTGTAGTTTCACAACAGCCGGCGGTTGTTGACCCCTGCATTAGGTATGAGATGCTAGATTGTGGATAGCACACAGGCCAGTCTGAAGAGGAGTAAATAGCAAAGGCAATAAATCAGTGTATAGATTACAGAAGGAGAGGAGAGAACCCACTTCAGAATCTGCAAAATGAGGTAGGAGGAAATTGCTCACTCCTCAACATTAGAGCTCATTCACGCGGCCGTTCTGTGCATTGAGGACCGCAATTTGAATGGGTCCATGATCCGTCCGCAATGCAAGAAAATAGAACATGTTTTTTTTTTTCTTTTTCTCCGTGCACAGGCACGGAGAGGAACCCCACGGAAGCACTCTGTAGCGCTTCTACGGGGTTACGTGCCACCGTTCCACACTGACCTTCAGGATTTCAGACCCATTCAAGTGAATTCGCAAATCCATATATACCAAAATATACTGTTGAGTGGAGAATATACCCAAATATACTGTTGAGTGGAGAAGAAATCCCTCACGAATGTAGCAGTAAAAAATCAGTACAGGAATAATGATGCATGAGAGCTAGTAAAGGCAGCAGCATCCCGGATCCAGAGAACTGACATTCGGCATATATTACTGACAAGGACCTGCTCACGCAAATTGCATATAAGGGCGTGTGAAAAAATATTTAGGCAATGGAGATAGCAGCTTGAAAGTTTTTCAACTTTTTTAAGTCAAGGTTATCGCTAAGATATGTAAAAGAAATGTATCCATGTTGGAGGTTTGTACAGGCTTTTGAAAACTGGCAAAATAACTGTACTTAAGTGGCCTTTGCTTTGTGTCAGTGTAGTGATTTTTCACAACAGGAAATTATATGTATGTGAAATTTATTCTGAATTTTAAATGATTGTGGTCATTGTGATAATTTTTGTTGCCTTTATCACCTTTATCTTTATGTACTTTTTGAATAAAGTTTAAATATTGATTACATGGAGATGGTGATCACCTAACTTAGTGCTGAAAGATAAGTAAAGTTCATATTCCAAGGCACCGTACAAAGACTTCCGTCAGTCATTGTCCCACAATCTGATTTCCTTGTCACAAACATACACTTATTTTCAGAGGAAGCCAATTAACCAATCAGTATGTTTTTTGGAATATGAGATTTATCAAAACTAGTGTAAAGTAGAACTAGCTTAGTTGCCCATAGCAACCAATCAGATTCTGCCTTTTATTTTCCAAAGGAGATCTGAATAATGAAAGGTGGAATCTGACTGGATGTTACTAAGCCAGTTTTCCTTTTCCCCAGTTCTGCTAAATCTCCTCCATTCAGATATTGCTCCCGAACCAGGACCCAAGTGCTAACCACTTAGCAACTATTTACCATGTATATCTGAGAGCGTTAACGTTAAACACTGAAGAATAAATCTATGCAATTTGTGTACACTCTCCATTAAGTTACAGTCTCAGGCCGCTTATCCCTGTGTAGCCTCCACTTCTGATTTTAGCTCACAATATCTGATGGAAATCAGAGAATAATTCATTATGAGTAGCTCCCCAGTTTCAGTTTTTCAACACAAGGGCCTAGCTTAGATGAAACAGCGGTGGGTATGTGACAACATACAGTACACCAACATTTTTGCACAAAAAGTTGGCACAGAGCAAGGAAAACTGGTAGTTAGACAAAAGCGTCTGGCCATTTTCCGGGAGGAAGAGAATGTAAATGAGCTCTTAGCAAGCTCTGCCTCTAATGCCACCAGATGTGGAGCAGCTATCCTGTAAGTCAATATTCAGCTCTTTAAATAAGCCTTGAGACATGACCTGAATATTAAATAAGCCAGCACCTCATCTGCAGACAGCTGTTTCGGGGTGATTGCCCCTCATCAGTGCAGATCAGAGAGTACTGGCTTAACTGGGTAGGAGGCCATTTACGAAATGTATCATCCAACCTGAGCCACTATGATAAATCTGGCACATAAAACCCCTTTACATGGGTTCACTGAGCAGCCAATTATTGGGAACAAACCCTTTATTCCAGATAATTCCCTGTTCATCAGCAAAGTTGAGAGCTCCATTTATATGCAGGAATCACCTCCACTGTATGGGGATGAGCAATCTCTACTGAGATTGCTTGATCCCTTACAGATACACTGTTTCTGAACAGCAGACCAGTGATTACACAGAGGGATCTTCTGCTTAGAAATTATGTTTTTGGTAGAAATTATGTTTTTGGGTCCTGCATCAACAAAGTATTTTCACAATCCTTCTTCAGGTGATCATGGTACATTAACACATTCGTATGACCATTAGTTCCCGATAATGCCTCCACAACTGAGTTCAATTACTTAATAAACACTTAAATATCATGTGGATTGTGTAGTTCTTTATGCTGTTTGCCATGTTGGAATAATAAAAGTGAAATGCAAAAACATAATAAACTGTAGAAAATCTCAAAGAAGGTGGACTTCTACTTTATGAGTGCCTGCTTAGCAACAATTCTGTTAGTAAGTTCAGGGCACTTCCAAACTTGACCAGGATCACCCATATCTGGGTGGGATTTACATAAGTCCTGTCCATGTTCTAGACAGGACATGCTGAATTTGCCAGTCTTGGCAAATTTTAGATGGTTGGAGATATAGATATGTATCCTTACCACTGGATCCAACCTTTTTTTGAACACTGTCTGCCGACAATCTAATACGTATAAGGACTGCCTGTCTACCAATGGGAGTCAGGGTTGTACAATTTGGATTCTCTGTGTGATCTGGCATCTTGAGCACCAATTATGCCCCTATTTCTCTAGCAAGTGCATAAGTTGAGTCAAAAAGATGTTTATAGGAGAGTTAAGCCAAACCTACACGTTAGATGTACGTCGGCTGAACCTGTCTACTTCATTAGGTCCAACCAACCTCCAGACCCTCTTGATGGTGGATTTTGGAGGATATAATCATCTGGCAGCTGGATTTTAAGGCCCCATTCACACGACCGTATGTGTTCCTAGCCCCGTAGAAATATGGCACGGAAGTACGGAGGTACTTCCGCAAAAATACAGATACAGAAGCATACGGAAGCATCAAAAGGTGTCTTTGAAATTATTTTACATAAAGATTTTGACTGTGAATTGAAAAAATAGAAAAAAAGTGTTTTAAAACTGTCACCTTAGAGCCAAATACGAATATATGCATATATACGGACATGGATCCGCAAAAATAAGGAAGACATACAGAAAGTCTTCCGTAGCGTTCCGCATTTTTGCGGACCCATTGACTTGAATGGGGCTACGGACGTGTTTTTGTGGCAAAGTATAGGACATGTTTCATTTTTTTGTGGCCAAACCGCTGTGAGATACGACACAGTGTGCATTCCGCATTTTTTTCTCCTATGGGGAAATGAATGGGGTCCGTACCTTTCCGCATCGATCCGCAAAAATGTGGAGAGATGCGGAAAGAAACATACAGTCGTGTGAATGGGGCCTAACTGCCCAATTTTTATATCTAGGGTATATACACTGCTGTCAGAAGTGTCGAGCCATGACTTCCTTCTCTTTTACCTACTGGGAAAGGTAAGACAAAAAAGAAGGTGAGGGCTAGTAAATCTTATGAGAGAACTAGTCCTCCCCAAGGTACTAGACACGAGGAGCGCTAGTGGGGTATATTAGTAAATTAGTACAAAGGGGAGGGAATGACGCACACTTGGTATAACTAATAGAAATATATGTCAACAATTGAAGTGGTATGTTCAGTGTGTAGGTAGGGGTCCAGGTAGGACAGCAGCTACAGGGAAGCTCCTTTTGGAAAACCAGAAGGAGAGATAAAGCGAAGTGAAAGACAAAGAGCGGTGGAAAGCACGCTACTCTTTTAAAAATCCCTTAAAGTAGCGCCAGAAGACTACTGGAGATATGACTAATGAATAGTACAAATAAACAAACAACCAATAGGCAATGTGATAGCAAATAGTGACTCACTTCACAGGGGGTAGAAGCCTAGGTGAGGATCGCAGCACCTATGCCTCATCACCCCCTGGCCGGGATCGCTCAGTGTATATTGAAGAAAATCACTCGGGAAGTATAAAAGTAGTCTACTCACTTCACAGGGGGTCGAGACTCCGGGTGTGCTGGAATACACCTGTGTCTCTATACCCCCTAGCCGGGATCGCCTTTCAAGTTTTGAAGAATTGATGGTAGCCTTCACAAGCTTCTTATCAAAATTCTTTAATGAGTCCAATAACACTCTCAGATAAATCTGGTAACGTTCTCAACGTGTTTCGGGGTATTTAAAAGATCCCTCTTCTTCAGGAATAGTAAACAGTATACATAAAAACAAACAGATACAAACAATAAAAGTTACAGAGATAATTACCTATTTATAGGTGTATCAGGAATCCAAATTGAGCGGTAAAACCACACGTGGGTGCACGCCGGGAGGAACTCCTCCCGTTTCCTGTATCGCGTCTTACTGGTGACGTATGCGTTCCACGGTGGAACACACTTCCGGATTCCCTGTGCGTTCCACGTCGGAACTTCCTATATAGATGTTGTACTGTCAGGAATGTCTTTTTTGCGTTCCACAATGGAATGTATCGGGGCATACAACTACATTTCTGATATTCAAGGGATTATTTTTACCAATTACTAAATGGTCTATTGTATCATTATGCTCGGCTTTCTTGAATGTTTTTTAGTTAGATAAGTTTGTAACCGCGTCCGGTAATAGTATATTTAAGATTAGAAAATATAAAAGTGTATTTAATTAAAAATGAACTATATAAAACTGTTTATTAAAAAAGGGGGAAAGGAATCCTTAGATCCCAAAGTGACGGTTTACTACAAAGATACGTTCCTACATTACCCTCATTCCTCTGTGACTCTACTCATCTCATTAATACCCTAGATGATTTCATTTGGCAGGAAAATTACATTTGGGTCACACTTGATGTAACATCACTGTATAGCAACATTATTCACTCTATAGGCCTACAAGCAATCACAAAATTTCTAGATTCCGATTTATCTATGCCCCATTCACAAAAACAGTTTGTACTGGAATCTATAAAATTTATTCTATGTCATAACTATTTTCTTTTTGACGACAATATCTATATTCAGATAAAAGGAACGGCCATGGGCACTAAATTTGCCCCGTCCTATGCCAATCTAGTTATGGGCATCTTTGAAGATGAAGTGGGTTTCCTGAGCCATCAAAATATAGTCTTCTATAAAAGATACATAGACAACATTATCTTAATCTGGCAAGGAAACAACACTGAATTAACATCATTCATCAATACGGTAAACAACAACACATGGAATCTGAAGCTGACACTAGAATCTCATCCCACAGATATAGTCTTTTTAGACCTACATCTTAGTATTATAAAGAATAAAATTCAGACCAGAACCCACTTTAAAACAGTAGATGCAAACAGCTATTTGGACTTCAAGAGCTGTCATCACCAAAAATGGAAGACTAATATCCCTTTCAGTCAAATGAAAAGAGTGCGCAGGAATTGCAGTGACAACACTGTCTGTAAGCAACAACTCAAATTGATTAGCTCTAGATTTCTAGAAAAGGGATATCCACCTGAACTTATCAAGACATCCACCAAGAGAACTTTAAAAGAAAGTCAAAAAGAATGTCTAGTTGGGAAACAAAAGACAAATATGAAAGACCAAAGACCACCTACTAGCCTTATCACACGTTTTAATGCCAAACACAATACTATTAGACAAATACTGACCAAACATTGGTCAATACTATTAAAAGACCCTATCTTAGGTAAAAATATTTTGAAAAAAACAAATCTCACTTCCAGAAGGGCCAAAACACTCAAGAACATACTTGCACCATCGTTTCCCCTACTAAATCAAAAGATGGAAAAGACTATTATGACACCCCCTGGGAAGATAGGAAAGGTGGGGGCCTACAAATGTAAAAAGAAAAGATGTAAGTGCTGTACAATGATACAAGAGGGAACTACAGAATTGCACCATCCATCACTTGGAGAACCTATCTCTCTAAAACACGAGATGAACTGCGAAAGTACCAACATAATATACCTTCTCTCCTGCCCTTGCAATTTATACTATGTAGGCCGTACCACACAAGCACTTCGAGAACGTATGAATAACCATCGGTCTAGTATTAAAAGACAGGTTACAACCCACAGCATATCATGTCACTTTACATTAGTACATAAAGGTGACCCATCTAAACTTAAAGTAATACCGATTGAACAAGTATCCTTCTCTTTCCAACAACTCTGTAGAAAAGAGGTGTTTTGGATATATAAACTAAATACCCTTTCTCCATACGGCCTCAATGAATCTCTTGAGTACGTCAACTACTAAGAGCTCCTTCCACTGTCTCTAGACTAATTATCGTGATATATATATCTTGATTGGTTTTCACCCCAGCTAACCTTTTTTATCTATTCATTCTCAAGTAATTACATATTTTATCAGTCACTTTGGGATCTAAGGATTCCTTTCCCCCTTTTTTAATAAACAGTTTTATATAGTTCATTTTTAATTAAATACACTTTTATATTTTCTAATCTTAAATATACTATTACCGGACGCGGTTACAAACTTATCTAACTAAAAAACATTCAAGAAAGCCGAGCATAATGATACAATAGACCATTTAGTAATTGGTAAAAATAATCCCTTGAATATCAGAAATGTAGTTGTATGCCCCGATACATTCCATTGTGGAACGCAAAAAAGACATTCCTGACAGTACAACATCTATATAGGAAGTTCCGACGTGGAACGCACAGGGAATCCGGAAGTGTGTTCCACCGTGGAACGCATACGTCACCAGTAAGACGCGATACAGGAAACGGGAGGAGTTCCTCCCGGCGTGCACCCACGTGTGGTTTTACCGCTCAATTTGGATTCCTGATACACCTATAAATAGGTAATTATCTCTGTAACTTTTATTTTTTGTATCTTTTTGTTTTTATGTATACTGTTTACTACTCCTGAAGAAGGGGGATCTTTTAAATACCCCGAAACGCGTTGAGAACGTTACCAGATTTATCTGAGAGTGTTATTGGACTCATTAAAGAATTTTGATAAGAAGCTTGTGAAGGCTACCATCAATTCTTCAAAACTTGAAAGGCGATCCCGGCTAGGGGGTATAGAGACACAGGTGTATTCCAGCACACCCGGAGTCTCGACCCCCTGTGAAGTGAGTAGACTACTTTTATACTTCCCGAGTGATTTTCTTCAATATACACTGAGCGATCCCGGCCAGGGGGTGATGAGGCATAGGTGCTGCGATCCTCACCTAGGCTTCTACCCCCTGTGAAGTGAGTCACTATTTGCTATCACATTGCCTATTGGTTGTTTGTTTATTTGTACTATTCATTAGTCATATCTCCAGTAGTCTTCTGGCGCTACTTTAAGGGATTTTTAAAAGAGTAGCGTGCTTTCCACCGCTTTGTCTTTCACTTCACCTACTGGGAAAGCATGCCTACTCAGCTGACCCATGCAGGCATGTGTATGGTGGTGACAGCTGACAGCTATCTAATGTATATGGCTGGCCTTATGGAAATCATTAATGAACAGACATCTTATGTGTATGTGCATGGCTAGCTTAAAGGAGTTGTTTAAAAAAAAGACAAACCTTTCCATATGTCTCATTATAGAGAAACGCACCAGAAATGTGTGGCTAATCACAATTAGTATCAGGCTGATTACTGAGGATTTCAGCAGCTGGACAAGCTCCAATCTAAAATTAACGATCAGGCTGGTTTTAATTTAAAAAAGGGTTCATATCATGAGAAAACCCTTAAAAGCCCAGGGCTCCATGGCAATAAACTGTCATAAACTTTTTTTTACCACAGTAAAACATGGAAGTTAATCCATTGTAAAAATGTTGATGACCATTGAGATGACCATTGAGAGCTGTCAGGGGTTAATCTGTAAAAAAATGTAAAAAAAAATACCATATTCATTTGATTGTGAAGATTCTGCCAAGGACAACTTGATTGAAGATCCAGCGCGAAATCTCGTGCAGTGCATGATGACGTGACCACGGTGGCCGGCGTGGTGACATCATACGTCACCGAGCATGAGATTTCGCTCTGGATCTTCAATCATGATTTTTTTTCACTGCCATTTTAATGAAAATTGACTCGTTACCACAAAGGAAATTCAGATTTGCGGTCGATCGAATTTTCCCTGAAATTCGGAACGAAGTCCACTTCGTGAAATTCCATTTGCTCAACACTAATCAGCACATCACCTCATGTAAACGTGATACTTGCTGCCAACAAAATGCAAACTGAATGGGAGACCCCCCTGTTATCAGGCCATGTAAAGGCCATTTAAACCTAGTGCAGATCAACCTGCAAATTGGCGCTCGTTATTGGCCCTGCATCAGCCCAGGTAAGAGAACCCTTATCTGACCAACCTTTGTAACTTTTGGGGGAAAATTTACCATGAAGATAATAGTTAAAGAGGTTGTCCAAGTTATTTTTTTGTCCTTTGTATGTTTCTAACTAGGCAAATGTAACGTTTTTTCAATGCACTTACTTTAACTTCAGTGTCCACCTTCTCAGATTTCACTGAGGGTCACATGACCTGTAATGTCAGCTTCTCTACCTGCTCTGAGGCACAAGCCTCAGAGATCAGATAAGAGTCTGTACGCGATATGTCACTGTGCTGGCCATGCCCCCTGCACTGTGGCTGCTGCTCTCTCCCTGGATTCTTTCAGATAAGATTTTAACCCCCTTCAACCAGCACAGACTGAATTGCTGTAAGCAGTGAGGAGACAAATGCTGAGCACAGGAGCTGACAGACTAGAGAAGATCCGCAGAGCATTGCACAAGAAAGGTAGGGGGAAGTTCCTGTGTGTATCAGCAGTGTCATTGTACAGCTGGGACTTGTAGTTCTACACATACAACATGCTGCTGAGTATCCCAGCAGTCAGACATGTCACTCAGGGAAGCACTTGTATTCACTCCCTTTGTACAGCAGGGGGAGGGGCAGAGATTGTTGTTATTGCATGTAGACAAAGGGCCAGAAGAGAACCAGGGAAATTAGCAAATATAGTTATTTTTTTGGCCTAAAACTTGCTTAACTTAGTTATATATTGCTGCCCATCAGATTTAAAGTGCTAGATTTTTTTTTCATAACTCGGACAACCCCTTTAAGGTCTGTTTTGCTTTCCCATACTCATTTTAAAACTGGAGTGAGTGGTATAAAATGCAAAATGTCACATTTTTAAGATTACTGTATAATCCCAAAAAAGTCACAATTCCCCATTCTGTGACTTGTTGAAGCCAAAATAAATTCCCCACTCTGTGTATAGCCAGGGGTTCACCTAGCTTTTCTGCTGCCTGAGGCGAAAACTGAAATGCCCCCCCCCTTCCCCAATGCCAATTTCTTAACCTAACCCCTGCGCCACAATGAAAGCATGAAAGCACATATAGCCCATGGCCCTTCTGCTGCCCCCCTCTTACCCCTACCTGGTGCTGTCTGAGGCGATCGCCTCACCTGGCCTCATTGGTGGTGCACCCCTGTGTATAGCACTGAGCCACATTTTGTGTACTGTGTGACTGGTAGACATTTACCTTCCCTTTGTGTTTGACTATACTGTTTGTACTGTTGCTAGATTAAGTAAAACCGTTTAGCAGTCATTACAGTTCTACATCTAAGAAGGGTTTTTTGCTTCCCTCATGCACTGTGTAAATCGTCTCCATTGTAGATTTTATTTATTCAATTTTAATATCAGGTTCTCAAGGTTGATTGTTTAGTTATAAGTTTATTTAATGAGCAAATTAGATAATACCAATTACAGTCTGCTTTATAAAGTCAGGCAGTGTTTGCAGACCATTTAACCCTGAGAAATATCAGATAAACATGAAAGTAGGTGAACTTTTTTTGGAAAGAAATGCTAAGTATTTGTATTTACTGTCCTTTCCCGTATCGTGTGATCTTTATCCATTTTTTTCCCAAGATGTTTGTTTTGCTCTGTGTTTAAACACTGAAATGAAAAGATAAGCGGCATTGTTGAATTAAAGCGTACCAGAACATGATGTCACACACTGTAGCTTATGCTGAAGTTAGGAAGGAGACTAAAGTGGTTGTCCAGCCAAGGAGATCACAACCCGAATGGTGGGAACTTGTGCTCAATTTAAAAAAAAAAAAACACCTGTCCACGGTCCTGCCACTCCATTCTAGCATATGTGACTGTTCACAGCTGTCACGGGACCAAGCAACTTTCAGTCCAGCGGAGACTGGTGGCAGCTGGGAATGGTCCAGCAGCATGGGAATGGCAGGGCAAAGGGGAAGTGAGTTGGGCGTTGTAATTGGCAACAGGCTCCGACCACTGGGATTGTCAGACAACCCCTTTAAGCTAGGCTACAATGAGGTAAATTGAAGATAAATCAGACAGCAAAATATAGGAAAGATAAATAATAAAATAAGAAGTACCAGAACAGATTATAAGCTGTTCTTAGCACAACACTTCATAATGACTTTGAGTTAAAGGGCATCTGTCAGCAGTTTTGTACCTATGAAATTGGCTGACCTGTTACATGTGCACTTGGCAGCAGAAGACATCTGTGTTGGTCCCATGTTCATATATGCTCACATTGCTGACAAAAATGATGTTTTAATATATACAAATGAGTCTCTAGGAGCAATGAGGGCGTTACCGTTACACCTAGAGGCTGTGCTCTCACTGCAACCGCCGTTTCCTCTGTACTTTCACTGACAGGGCTAGGAGTGATAATGTTTTCACTGCCTGGCCCAGCTTAAAGCCGGTTTCATGACACCTCAATATTTATGCATTTTATGGACCTTATTATGATGGCAACACTTGGACACCCTACAGTCCTACTGAACAAAATTTAGATCACCATATCACTATAGAAGTCTATGGCGATGTAAGATTGAGTCAGTTAAACCACATGAGAGTTGGGCTTTGTGGCCATAACATGTATCCCAAATGGCAACTGTGTGGCACTGGTCTTAAAAAGGTTGTGTAAGAATAGTGGGGGGTTTCACAAGTCCTGCAGCAATCTCAAACTGGATGTTGAATTCAAGAGAGGGCTCACAGTCCAGGAGGTAAAGGAGCAGAGAATTACAGCATTACTACTCCTATCCAGATATTTAGGACACTGATACTGCCACAGATACCTGTATGAAAAAAATAAAAAATATTTTAATTTTTTTTTTTACTATTACTATTACTTTATTAATTTACTATTAATTAACTGAGACTTCTTCTCAGTATAGAAAATAAAGCAATTGTGACCAGCATCTTCCTTTTTTGAGAAAGGCTTTGTATAAGCCGAAACGTCGCCTTGTTTGATGTGTTAATCGAAATAAACTTGCAAGAAGGAAGACGCTGGTCACAATTGCTTTATTTTCTACAGTTTGGAGCAGGAAAGAGCCTGACCGCCGGTGACCGTGAATCGCTTCCGCAAAGTGGGACTTTGGTGCTGTCCTTGGACAGAGTATTTCCTGTCCTCAGTATAGGTCATCTATATCAGAAGGGGGCTGTAGAAAATTTGCTGTGAGGCCCAGTCAGTTCTAGCTACACCCCTGAGATAAATTTTTCCACAATGGGGCCCAGATGGGAAAAGGAGCGTGCCAATGGCATGTAAGATGGTTTCATAGCAATCTATGTAGTGACAGATTCCCTTTAAAAATCTGTTTTTACCTACATAGGACACACTGGCACAAATGTGCCAGATAACAAATGCACTGCATTTCAAAAAGTCAGGTTTCCTTTTGATCACCTGGACTGAAGAACATGATCTCGACGCCCGGTCTGTACACATCGTTACCCTGCCGGGAGGATTTCTTACAATGACTGACATATCCTTTGTACACAGAACATGGATCCTTGTGATTGTGCTATACTACACTTATCGATGTAAAACCACCAAAGTGATTCAGACGTTTATGTCTCAACAGGCTATAAACTGAAAGTGTTTTTCTACTGCGAAAATAAAAAAAAGCCCTTTAACGCTCCCTTGATCCATATATACGGATTTAATTGCAAGTTAAGTTCTTTGATAGGGAGTTCATGTTTTAATTCAGCAGGAGCAGGGAGCATATCAACATACCGTACAAAGGCCTTCAACACACATTATCTACCACAATAGACGGGCACGTATTCCATCCAGGTACATACTGTGTACTCAAATCCAGGGTCCCCCAGTAAAAAAACATTCTGTACAAATCTGGGGAGGTCAACTGGGAATAAGAGATAAAGCAGCTCTAAGTAATTAATGCAAATATGGGAATTTTCACATCTTCTGACTCATACTAGAAAAAAGAATCAGACTGATAAAGTGCAGAATACAAAATATGATAAAAGGGACAAAAATACCCCATTATACTCACAAGAGGAAAAAAAAGAGAGGTCCAGATTTACTAATGTGTCTGCGCCTAGAATCTGTCTAAACAGTGGGACAAATTGGTGCACTATGGCATAACGTGGGCTTTGACAATTTTTCTGACTCTGAAGGGGGTGGGACCTAAGGCTAAACATTTTGCGCCACAATTGTGGGACAACTGTGGCAAAATGTAAGCCAACCAATATTTGGTACACAATTTGAGAAAAGTGTCTCTCCCTGCACCACATTCATCATCCAGCCTGAACCTCTGTGATAAATTTGACTCTATCTTTATCTATCTATCTATCTATCTATCTATCTATCTATCTATCTATCTATCTATCTATCTATCCCAAAAGATGAGGCAGCACACCAGGCTTGTGCAAAAAGTTGTGGATCTCTTTATTCCATGCAACGTTTCAGCCCTGCTCCATGGGGCCTTTGTCAAGCGAAGCAGGGAGCAGGGCTGAAACGTTGCATGGAATAAAGAGATCCACAACTTTTTGCAAAAGCCTGGCGTGCTGCCTCATCTTTTGGGATTTATTGATTGAAGACTCTGGGCCTGGAGCCATTGAGGATTTTTGCACCCGCCTTTACTATTGCTGTGCTGCTGTGTTCTTTTGTTTTGGTATCTATCTATCTATCTATCTATCTATCTATCTATCTATCTATGTATTTATCTATCTATCTATCTATCTATCTTTCTATCACTATATATTAGTGCTATAGTAACTGGCCCAGCGCCAAAGCTATGCCTAGGTAGACTATATAACTGCTTATGATGTCCTTTTGCTGCCATGCCCAAATTGTCCACCCCTTTCCCAAATCCCCTATCTATAAAGTTTAAAGAGAACCTGGCAGTAATGCTGACATGTCTGTTTTAGTAAATAATTGTGTAATAACAATTCAGGACCTTTTTTCTTTTTTTATAGCTCTGCATTGTACCATTCCTCTGCTATTCCGACTGGAAGTGTATTAGAAAATGGATAACTGGGTGTTAACAGTTGGGGGTGTGTCCCTACACAGTCTGACACCATCTAATCAGAGCTGGCAGTGTCTGGATCTGTAGGTACACACCACTTCCGCTCCACTCCTCCATCTGAACAGCACGACTAAGTGTATATCCATGACAAATATAACTTGCATGTCTTTTAGAGATGTGCGAATCTATTCGCTGCTTCGTAGATTCGTATCGAATCTTAGAAATTTTGGGCTCCACAGCGAATCCAAATTTTGTCGGATTCGCTTCGTATTATTCATAAATCTTCGCAAAATTTTGCACACTAACGATACGTATGAAAAGTACGAAACGTACGCATTCTGCGTGAGGTGGAAAAATGAGGATATGCCCCCGCTAGAGCGAGAAAGTGAAGATACGCCCCCCCAGAACTGGAAAAAAAACAGCCCGGCCCACCGGGATCTGACTATTTGCACGTATAGGAAGTGAAGACTCCTCCCTTAGTACTCCACCCTCCTCTGAACCAGTTTAGACCAGCGCTGAACACTGAGCAAGTAGCAAGCATGGTTAAAGAGCTGCGCCCCAACTGGAACCAGATGGCCTTTGGGGACGAGTTCCCTGAACCACTGCCCGCTCCAGACATCGGGGTGTCACAGTCTGAAATCAAGAGAACCCCATGGGGTTCAGTGCCCTTGTTTTCTTTACCGGCTGCTGAGATTGCGCATCGTGAGGCGGTTTGTGTATCTGCTGCGGCTGGTGCGTCTGCTGTGGCTCGTGCGGCGGAGGTGGCTGGAGCGTCCACTTTACCGCCCAGGATGAGATCCACGACAACACCTTCCATAAGGCAGAACCCGATTGTGCCACCATCGGTGACGGCCCATGCACAGACCCTCTGAGACTATAAAAACGCTGTGGAGGACTGGGTCATCCAGGTACTGGACCATCCTAGGCCGGGAGATCCTGCATTGGAACGCCGAAAGGGAAAGGTCCTATGGTTTTCCGTAGGGAGAGGGTCTGGCTTCCTGGCAGACTATGAGGATGGAAAGAAGTATTTTGTGGGCCGCAGGTCGGTGAAACGGCCATACCTGCCACAACCTCGTCACAGCCTGTACGTGGGGGATCAGGTGGAGTACACCCCCATGGCGTCCCTGAAAGGCCCCTTTGCGACCGGGGTTACCCTCCTTTCAAAGCCGCTGGTACCTACAACAGAACCTGAAGTGTGGCTGGATGAACCACCAGGTCCAGGACGCTTGCGCTGCCTTCCAGAGTCCCCAGATGGCGTCCTCCAGTTCAGGGAAAAGCCACAGCGAGAGCCTCTGATTCCTGGACTGCCAACACCAACACCACCAACACCACCACAGTCCTTTCAGCTGGGTCAGCTGACGACAACATCGTTTACGTTCCAATCCATGGTCATCCACCAATACCAGCTGCTGTGGATAGAGGCGTACATAGAAATCACTTGGCCCCATAGCAAGAATCTAAATTTGGCCCCCATTACTCTTTTATAGCACATCACAATACCCATTTGAAGCCTCTCCCTTTGTTCCATGAACTATGCTTGCTTCTGCGTTTTATAATGTATACCATATAATGCATATACAGCAATGTACTGATATGTGAGGTACGTGGTATAATATATGCAGTGTGTTCAGGTATATAGTATATACTGTAGTGTACTGATATGTGAGGTACGGGGTATGATATATGCAGTGTGTTCAGGTATATAGTATATACAATAGTGTACTGATATGTGAGGTACGATGTATAATAGATGAAGTGTGTACAGATATATAGTATATACAGTAGTGTAATGATATGTAATGTACGAGGTATAATAGATGCAGTGTGTACAGCTTGTACCTCACATATCCGCGCACTGCTCTATATACTATATATCTGTACAAACTGCATCTATTATACTTTGTACTTCACATATCAGTCCACTATATATACTATATATCTGTACATATTGCACCGATAATACTGAGTGATATATGCAGTGTGTGTGTGTGTATATATATATATATAGAGAGAGAGAGAGAGAGAGAGAGCAGTGTATTGATGTGAGACATAGAAGGTATAATAGGTGCAGTGTGTACAGAAATATGTGGTCAGTTATACATTATGACCACAGTGTATGACCATTAGGGAGTGGTCACTGTAACTGTCTGAAGTATTATATATAAGTAAGCAATTAATTAAAACAGGGCATGGGTGGGGGGCAAATGAAGAGAAAAATGGAGGACCTCCTCATACCACTCCATTCCAGTCTGTATGGATCAATGCAGAACTGATTGTGAACTTCTAATACTTGCTGTTAGGGGGTTGAAGAACCTGTGATGATGTCATCACAGGTCCTGGCAGATGTACCTTTCAACCCAAGGAACTACACCATTTTTGGTGCAGTTCCTTTGCTAGATCTTGAAGGACCTGTGATGTTGAAGATGATGTCATCACAGGTCCTGGCAGATGCACTGTTCTAAGCTGGGAACTACACTTTACACTGTGAAGTTCCCTTACAGGACCTACGATTACATCATCAAAGGTCCTTTAGCTTTAGGAAGATAGATGGAGCAATTAGGGGGCGAGACCTCTCCTCCACTGCGGGCCCCATAGCAGCTGCATGGTCTGCCTATATGGTAGGTACGCCACTGGCCGTGGAAGATGAAGCCAGCAGCAGCCAGGGAAGCTGGGGCTACTTCCCTGGATGCAACCTTGCCAGAACCGCTGCAGCCGGAAGGCCTTACCCCTGCTGTTCCGACAGGAGGATCCAGAAAAGCGCAAATAGTTGCAGCGCTCGCCAGCGTCACCACCACCCGGACCCGGTCAAGTCCGAATTCCGGAAGAAGAGGGCACTGGAGTTCTACTACGGCATCAAGCATGGCTTACAAGAGGCAGGAGCGTCCTCTGATGACGTTTAGCAGCACTTCCAGTGAGGAGGACTTCAGATCCCTCATTTGAGGAACCATTCTACTGGCTAGGTGATGTAATGGACACCTCAGGAGGCCCTATGGGAGCCACACCATGGACTGCACCTGACAGGTAAGAGCTAGTTGGCACTTTTTATGTTTGGTTGTTTGTATTGCCCCGTTTGACTCTCACCCAGATGGGCATAGCTGTCAGGACTCCCCTAATTAGCATACAAATTTGTACGCACTAGCGTACAATGCGTAACATTAGCATACAAATTTGTATGCATTAGCGTACAATGCGTAGCATTAGCATACAAATTCGTACGCATTAGCTTACTTGAGCATCGCACTCGAGCACACGCGGTGTTCTGCCGAACACCGAGCGGACCCGAGCATGCTCGCTCAACACTAGTACGAATCTTGTCAGAAATTCGGCAAATATTCGGCAATGCGAATTATGGATGATTCGCTCATCTCTAATATCTTTCTTCTTTTATGAAACACTAGCTGAAGGACCCGGCTTCGCCCGGGTATATTTAATTTATTTCTTTTACTGTTTGTGTGTGTGTCAATAAAAGATATCTAGAGTGCCCTCTACAGTGCCTGCCCCTTTAACAGTGACCTCTACAGCGGCCCGCCCCTTTAACAGTGACCTCTACAGCGGCCAGCCCCTTTAACAGTGACCTCTACAGTGGCCCGCCCCTTTAACAGTGACCTCTACAGCGTCCCGCCCCTTTAACAGTGACCTCTACAGCAGCCCGCCCCTTTAACCGTGACCTCTACAGCAGCCCACCCCTTTAACAGTGATCTCTACAGCAGCCTGCCCCTTCAACAGTGACCTCTACAGCAGCCTGCCCCTTTAACAGTGACCTCTACAGCTGCCCACCCCTTTAACAGTGACCTCTACAGAAGCCCGCCCCTTTAACTGTGACCTCCACAGCAGCTAGAGTGGCCACTGTCTTCACCCCAGAAAGCCAGACCTCACCGGCCATTCCCCCAAACGTGAAACAGCGCCCCCATGAAGTTCCCATGAAGACACATCACTAAACATGAGGCCACACCCCCCTCCATGAAGACATGGAGGAGAAGCTGTCTGAGTGTGAGCTACTGAAAGGGTGGACATCCCTGTGTCTGTCCAGGCACTGTGTCAGACGGAGAACAGGTAGCCAGAAAACTGGACTGTCCAGCCTAAAGCCGGACATCTGGCCACCCTAACATCAGCCTGCCCCTAGGGTGGCCAAAGGTCTTGTTTTAGGCTGGACGGTCTGGCTTTCAGACTCCCTGTCCTCTCTCATGCGCAGGGCCTGGATGGACACAGCAGCAGTACTGCACAGCACTGTGCAGTCTGAGCAATGAGCTGCAGGGAGAAAGTCACCCTTCCCCCACCCCTGTAGCTGACAGAAGGTGATTTTTACCAATATTTTTAAGCCCGGTCAAATGCAGCATGGAAGGGGCGTGGCCTGACTGAGTCAGGGGCGTGACTTAGTGGGATCTGGGGGTGGTGCTTTTAAGTCCTTCTTTTGACGGTGGCCGGAATTACAGGTCGATGCCTGATTTAGGAGGTAGGTGGGTAGCAGTGGAAGAAAACATCTTTTATTACTACTGAACAGTAAATATGTAAAATTTACATTATATGAGGTAATGATTGATGATGAGTTAGTCTAAAACATAAGTTATAGTTATGGTAACTGGGAATACCCATTTACCATTGTCATCCACAGTGCTCTGCAAGCAGTGAACTGGCTAGGTTGTCATAGAAACCTGATGTGTGCCTGTGAGCTTCTATTGGCTGATAAGGGTCATGTGACCAGGCTACTATTGGCTAATGCATTTTTTGGAAATATCTCAGGAACGGTACGTCCTGGAGAGTTGAAAACTGTTCTAAAACCTTCCCAGACACCTGATGTACATGTGTGCCAAATTTTGTGATTGTAGTTGCAGCGGTGCGGATTCCTTTAGCTAGGGTGACCAGACGTCCTCTTTTCCCCGGACATGTCCTACTTTTGGGCATTAAAAAAATGTCCGGGGGGAATTTGAAAATCGTCCGGGATTTTGTTGGACTGCCTCAAACTGTTTGAGTCAAACATAATTTATGTTTGACTCAAACAGTTTGAGGCAGTCCAACAAAGTCATTTTAACTTTTAAAATGGCCTTTAGGGTTAAAAACAATAAAAAACAAACTCACCTTTTCCACTTGTTCGCGGCGCAGCCGGTCCGGTGTCTTCTTTCTTCTTTCCCGGCCTTGCAGGACCTGAAAAAGGACCTTTGACGTCACCGCGGTCACCACGTGGTGAGCGCGCTCACCGCGCGGTGACGTCACCAAAGGTCCCTTTGCAGGTCCTGCAAGGTGAAAGAAGAAAGAAGACACCGGACCGGTTGCGCCGCGAACAAGTGGAAAAGGTGAGTTTTTAAAATTATTTTTAACCTCTAAGGGCCATTTTAACAATTATTTTCTGTTATAATCATGTTATAACGGAAAATAATAAAGGGAAGTTTGGGTCCCCATTCCCTGGGGTATAGTGTAATGGCAAAAAAAAAAGGTGTCCTCCTTTTCAGAAACCCAAATCTGGTCACCCTACTATAGCGTACATACACACACACACACACACACACACGCACACACACACACACACACACACACTCAGCTTTATATATTAGATTACACGCTTGTAGTAAATATATTGAATTACTTCAGATGAGAAACATATAAAACCCTGTCATAATTCATCCAATATGGAACTGCCTGCATTTTCATGCATTTGATACATGTACTGTGTTGGGCGTCCTTCCAGGTGTCCATCACCAGTGACAAGGCAGCATACCGCACCATTGACAAAGGGGGAATGTTCCCCGAAATGCTGCCTGGCAGGTGCAGTACTAGGCTGTTCTGTCGCTAATGATGGATGCCTGGGAGAAATACCGTACATTTTATTCTGACTATAGAAGAGCTATACTTCAGCTCATGATGCGTCAAGAATTCCAAAAAGGAGGATGATGATGTCCAAAAGATGGCAACAGTGAAGACGTGGCTTCACCTACTGCACAGATCCATCTCATTTGTATGACTTGAATACTCGGAGGATGAGACACTTTTTTCTTTCAGTACACCACTGAAGTTTCATCGTGAACTTTATTTTAAATTGGCTTGACCCAACACTCAATTTGGATATGAATCTTTGCCTCCAAGTAAAATGTGCAGAAGTTCAATTTTCTGGGCAAGATGTACCTATGGGAAATACTGTCATCTACTACGAATTACCGCTGAGAAAAGATAAGCTGTCTTAAAGCTCAATATCTCAAATCAACTAATATACTGCGTAACATCTCCTGCCGAAATATAGCAATAGTGAAAAACTTCAATCAGCGCAGGTCTGACACGAGTTCCATGCTGGGTTAAAGTCTATTCTTAAAGTAATATCATAAAAGTTCAGCGATATGAAAATTACAGCTGCAAACAGTGAAAATACATACAGTAAGCAAAAGTGATAAAAAGGGAGATTGTTTGTCTGTATTTTCAACCTACGCAGTGTCAGACTGGTCCACCAGAGGATCCTCCAAGCTCTGAAAATAATGGACCCCTAATAAAACAGGGACCTTAAGGTCCTGTTTATAGAGAGGGTGGGCCCTCAGAATCATTTCCTTTGGTGGGACCAAGGGCCTTCAGTCTGACGCTGAACCCACGTATGTGTTCCTTTAACCTCTTCCTGATGCAACTATTTTTCCTCCCTGCCTTTCAAGAGCTGTAGAAAAGTTCAAAAATAGCTCTGAAAATAATGGACCCCTAATAAAACAGGGTCCTTAAAGGGGTTCTCAGTGAATTAAGAAAATGAAAATACTTAAATATTACTTTATTATAAATATATTCCCAAATAACTTTTATTAGTTATAATGGCTCATGTTGTCTAGGGAGCAATCATCCGGGAAACAAAATGGCCGCCATCCTGTTAGTACACACAAAGCCTGTCCTAATCACACAAGAGGACAAGTTACTTTACAACACTGAGGTAAAGAGCTGCCTCATCCTCCTCTCTGCTCTGCTTGTCAGGGGTTATGAACCTGAATACAGATGATAAGATCTTCAGCTGAATCTCTGTAGGAATGGAGTTCATGAGGAAATATGAAGTACAGAGAGGACGAACAGGACAGACTGTGGGCTATGGTAATGGAGACTGCATATAATAGCTGCTGCTCATTATCCACACCCTCCCATCTGTATTTCATGTGTCCTCATGAACTCCATTCTTACAGAGATTCATCTTATCAGCTGTATACTGACAAACGGAGCAGAGAGGACGAAGATGCGGCCATTTAGCTCAGTGTTGTAAAGTAACTCGTCCTGTGTGATTAGAACAGGTTTTGTGTGTACTAATAGGACGGCGGCCATTTTGTTTCTCCTAATCATTGCTCCCCAGACAAAATGAGTCATTATAACTAATGAAAGGTATTTGGGAATATATTTATAATATTTAAGTATTAAAATTATAATGTTTAAGTATTTTCATTTTCTTAATTCCCGAAGATCCCCTTTAAGGTCTTATATACTGGGTGGGCCCTCAGAATCATTTCCTCTGGTGGGCTCAAGGGACTTCAGTCTGACGCTGAACCCACATATGTGTTCCTTTAACCCCTTCCAGATGCATCTATTTTCCATTTAAATGTTTTCATTTCCCCCCCCTGCCTTCCAAGAGCCATACAAAGTTCAAAATAAGGTTGAATTGGGGAAAAAACACAATTTGGCCATTGGTTTCATTTGTATGGGGTTCATGTTAACGTTCTTCTGTGGGGCAGTATGAACACAGTGATAACTAATTTAGATAGTTTTCATATGTTTTAGTACTTTAAAAATAAATTTAAAAACTTTGAATAAAATATTTTCTTTTTATCGCCATACTCTAACATCGATAACTTTTTCATACTTTCTTCTACAAAGCTGTGCAATGGATCTTTTTTTTTTTTTGCGTCAAGATCTGTGGTTTTTATTAATACTATTGGGATATGTACAGATGTAGCCAGTGTTATTTTAATACCAGCGACCGCAGGATATTCACTTCAATGAACTTAATTGTATTTGTTGTGTTTTTGTTGCGTTAACACGTTAATCCTGTCAAAATAACTTGTTT
The DNA here is from genome assembly GCA_900303285.1 of Rhinella marina. Lineage (NCBI taxonomy): Eukaryota > Metazoa > Chordata > Amphibia > Anura > Bufonidae > Rhinella > Rhinella marina. The sequence goes on from ONZH01007379.1 coordinate 55,584, forward strand.
TTTTATATTTTTAAAAACTCCTTTTACTTTTTTTTTTACTTTTTTTTTATTAGCTCCGCCTTCCCTCAGGGGTTTGAACATGAGATGATTAGATCACTTATACCAAAGACTGCAATAGTTTACTATTACAGTCTATGGTAAAATTGCTGTGTTTCTTTAACTTTACAATGGCAGGCATGTGAGCCTTCACAAAGCGGCAGGCTGTCATAGCAACTGAATAGCTCCCGTGATCTCATTGAGGGGGTCTGTTAGGTTACCAAGAGAGTTTTCTCTGATCACAGACTCAGCAGGCACCCACTGGCTATAGCACCCACTCAGCTCCTGAGCAGGCACCATATTTAGCCACTTCCCGACTGCCCATAGACTATAAACATCCAGGAAGTGGTTACTCATCTCTGAATGGGCGTTTTAAAACGTCCATGCAGAGATAGCAGCTGCACGCTAATCGTGCAGCTGCACAGCGGGGTACCTGCTGTCAGTGACAGCAGGGTACCCCAAAGAGAAGGCAGGGACCATTCCCAGGGGTCCCTGCCTTGTAGATCGCTGTATACACAGTGCTCACCGAGCGCTGTATATACAGATCAGGAAGCGCTATGTGCACCTCCGGGATAGTGTAGGAGCTGCCGGGCCTTTCATAGACCTGCACTGAGGCTGTACAGCATAGTATTATGCTGTACAGCCTCTCTGGGGGTGTATTTCCCCTGTAACTGGGGCTACTATGTCAGCCCCAGTTACAGGAGAAATCAATACTGTAAAAAAAAAAAAAAAAAGGAAAGTTAAATGTCCCCCAGAGGTCTTGTATGACCTTATGGGGGACACAAAGTGTAAAATAAAAAATAAATAAATAAAATAAAGAAAAAAAAAAGTTTCACATATAAAAAAATATTTTTTTCCCAAATATGTCATTTAAAAAATGGTACAAATAAAAATAAACAAATAAAATAGACATATTTGGTATCACCGCGTCCGCAACAACCGGCTCTATAAAAATATAACATGATCTACCCCATCAGTTAAACGCCGTAAAAAATAAATAAGTAAACAATACGCCAAAACAGATTTTTAAATTACCTCACCTCTCAAAAAACATAATATCAAACAATCAAAAAGTCGTATGTATCCCAAAATGGCCTCACAAAGTGACTTCAGAACTGAACTGGTCCTTGAAAAAGTTGATTTTGCAAATTTTCAAAAATTGCTTCTAAAATTCAAAACCTTCTAACGTCCTAAAAAAATAAAATTACACTACCAAAATGATGCCAACATAAAGTAGACATATGGGGAAAGTCAATTAATGAGTATTTTATGGGGTATCACTATCTGTCTTAAAAGCAGACAGATTCAAATTTAGAAAACGGTGAAATTTTTTAAAAATTTCGTTAACTTTTGGATTTTTTTTATAAATAAAGGTAAAACATATCGACTCAAATTTACCACTGTCATGAAGTACAATGTCTCACGAGAAAACAATCTCAAAATGGCTTGGATAAGTAAAAGCGTTCCAAAGTTATTACCACATAAAGTGACACATGTCAGATTTGCAAAATTTGGCCCGGTCTTGAAGTGGTTAAAGACCCAACATCCACTGTATATGTAAGGTGAATGCCACGAAGGGGTTAAAGGAAACCTGTCACATGCAGTCCAATCTGCAGGCACCATGTTATGAAGCAGTAGGTGTTGAGCAGATTGATGCATAGTTTTATTAGACAAGTTTCTTTATAACTTGCCATTTATTCATTCGAATCCCTGCTTATTTCGGGTTTTGAAGTCCGTTGGGTGGTCTTACTTAGTGATGCATGCATATAGAGAACTCTCAATCACTAAGCAGGACCGCCCACTGGACTCCTAAACCCGGAATAAGCAGAGATGTAACAATAGATGAGGAGTTAAACCAAATCTTCCCCCACAAAGCTATTGATCAATCATCTCATCCGCTTCTCCTCTGTAACATGCTGCCTTCATATTACACTGCATTTTCATCGTGTCAGGTTCCCTTTAAGAACAAAGGCAAGAAATAGTTTAAAAATGCTAAATATGGACATTATCGTGTGTGGATTCATTATATGTATTGTACATTAGGGACAAGGAAATAAACAGCATCTGTGCCCTTAGTGTTAGGGTGAAATGATTTTGACATTTCAGCTAATTGTGTTCATAACTAAATAATGAATATTACAGTCGGTGTATCTGGTTACAGACCTAACACCTGTTTTCATTTTACAAACATCTGGAGTCACCATAAAAACTCATTTTAAATGCCCTTATTCAAAATTTACATACATTATTAAAATACAGATTTATTGAAACCTGTCTTGAAATGTTCACTAGAAATCTGTCGCTGTATTAACGAGTTCCTTGATACCTTACCTCAAGTCAGAACTTGAGTCTAAGACATTCAAAAACCTCTTTTCTGGCTTGTAATCCTTTATATGAAGACTTGCTGTTGTACTTTAGATCATTGTCTTCCCACATAACCCAGCCATACCTCATCTTCAGCTGACAATCTGATGACCAGACCTTCTCAATAATTTGCTGGTATACTGTAGAATTTATAATGATTTCAACAATAATGGTTCCTCGAGATCTGGTCCCAGCATCCATACATGATCAACACCTACCACATATCTACTATTACTAGATGTTCTTAAGGCCCCAATACACGTTAGTGTACTGTCAGACAAACTATTTTCTCTAGGACCAACCGACATTCTAATGTGTATGTGGCATTCTTGACTTTCTCCTCAATAAATGATGGTGAGTAAGATCAGGCAAGTTACATTTTTTCATTAGATCCCTGGAGATAACTCACCTCCAGAAATGTCTGGCAGTGTATTTCTCCCTTCTCTCTATCAAAAATACCTACATGCTTGGCTGAACTGGATATGTATGTGTATGGAAGAGTTGTCAGAGATACCTGTCGGCCTAACAAGCGTTTGGCCAACAACTAATGAAGGATTAGAGGATTGGGGCACTGCTACTGTATAAGGCTTATTTATTCAAAGAACTTTAAAGGGAACCTGTCATCAGCTTTATGCTGACCGTACTGAAGGCAGTATAAAGTAGTGACAGAAATGCTGATTTCAGTGGTGTGTCACTCATGAGCTAAAAGTAAGGCCCCTTTCATACGGGCGAGATTTCCGCACGGGTGCAATGCGTGATGCGAACGCATTGCACCCGCACTGAATCCTGACCCATTCATTTTAATGTGGCTTTTCACATGAGCGTTTTTTTTCACGCATCACTTCTGCGTTGCGTGAAAAACGCAGCATGTTCTATATTCTGCGTTTTTCACGCAGAACTGGCCCCATTGAAGTGAATGGGTCTGCGTGAAAATCACATTGCATCCGCACACATTGCGGGTGCAATGCGGTTTTAACGCATGGTTGCTAAGAGATGTTGTTTGTAAACATTCAGTTTTTTCGCACGCGCGTGATAAACGCATCAAAACGCTTCGCACCCGCGCGGAAAAAACTGAAAGAACATACGCAATCGCAGTCAAAACTGACTGCAATTGCGTGCGGATTTGGTGCGGATGCGTGCGGATTTTCCTGAACGCATCCGGACCAAATCCGGACACGCTTGTGTGAAAGGGGCCTAAGAGGTTGCTGAGAACCAGCAACATAATTATTGCAGCAAAGGCCTGGAAAAGAGTCAAATCTACCTGAGAAGAGTCATGGTTATTCCTAATCTCATGCACTTCCGCCCATCTGCTGACGATTGGAGGTTGTCTCCTAGAGAGAAAGGGAGAAAACTAAGCAGAATACTGTCAGTCATGCACAGGTGGGCGGGAGAGCAGGAATTTGAAATCAACTCACCTGTCTCTACTTTATTCTGCCATTAGTATGGGTAGCATAAAGGTGATGACAGGTTCCCATTAAAAGTTATACCACTGGTCTCAGCAGTGATACCTCTGAGACCAGTTATTGGGTGCAGTGGTGACATGTTAGGTAACACATGACCAGTTTGTGAACTGAGACTGGTGGGGACTGGATCGGCAGGGGTATTGGATAGTGTTGAAAGTACTCCAATAACAACAAACCCACTAATAACCTCAACTGAATAATCAGAGAGTATTTTATAAAATATAAAAAAAAAACATTTTATTGAGACAACATAATACAAAAGTGCTGAAAAATACAGGGGAGACACGATGTAAAAAACCCCACACTGTACCCCTGCAAAACAGTGACATGCACAGGAATAATGACCTGCCTAAGTACACATGAGAAGTAGAAAATATTTGCATTTGTACACCAAAATCCCTACATACAAAATGAGCAGTGTTTCGATAAACACACCCTAAATAGATAATTCAAAATGTGGTATAAATATCAAGATACTATATGTATAACAAAATAAATTCCCAATTGACCTATAATATTATAATCACTGGGTCATTTGTAAACCACTCAAATAGAGGCTGTAAATATAAACACCACAAAAAGTCTAACATATAGGGCAAAATGAGAGATAATCATTTACCCATGTTAATACGTGGCTTGGTCCACCAGGGACTGCTGCTACCCCGACGCGCATTTCACCAACCCACTGGCTTTGTAGCCAGTTCAGACTGCTCTGTCCGAACCCGATACACTCCTAAACTGTATTCATAATATGCGCTCCGTACAGCATTACAATGTATGGGCTCCGTTAAGGCAATTTTCTTATCGCCACCAGTAACGCAAGACTTGTTTAATCTTGTGCCTGGGTCGTTATAGTTAGTTTCTGCGCATACATTAATGTTTCAAAATCCGAACTCGGGTTCGTTAATGACCGTGGCGCAGGCCACAAACCCAAGTTCAGATTTTGAAACAATTATGTATGTGCATAAACTAACTGTAACGGCCCAGGCACAAGACTAAACAAGTCTCGTGTAACTGGTGGGGATAATAAGATTGCCTCATTGTAATGCTGTACGGGGTGCATATAATGAATGAAGTGTAGGAACAAATCGGGTAGGACAGAGAAGTCCAAAAATTGCTTCGCTCAACATTAGTATTGGGCCAGAGGTGGCTTATGTGTGTATGTGTTATATTTATTGTTCAACAAGCTCCAAGCATTTCTGAAAAAAAAAAGATAAAAAAATGTATGCCCGGACTTTACCATGCAAGGATTAGGCAATGTTCACATTGCATTATAACCTTATGAGTGAGCCATCCAGTCCACAATGTCATCCTTTTTGTCTTCAATAATAATCTCGCACCTACCAGAAGCAGGGAGAACTGTGGCCTGCTGTTACTGCTACTGGCCAAGTGTCTTGCTACTGCTGTTTGTACTACTACAGCCTCCACATTCTGACTCGCAGATGACAGGGTACAAGTCTTTCGTTTTCCACTCTATTGTTTACCAGATAGTTTATTATTGGGTCCATTGACAAGTCACACGTTTGTAACACTAAATATTAAATGGTAGCAAAATTGAAGGCAGAGGCACAATTTAACGTCCTCTTTCTCCGAACACAATGCATTGAATTAAACTGGTATACTGACACAGTAAAATATGCTAAATTAAATTGGTATATTGACACAGTTAAATCTGATGAATTAAACTGGTATATTGATGAAGTATATAATGCATTGTATTGAACTGTTATATTCCATTAATTAACAATTGAAATTAAACAACACATCTATGAACATACTGGTATTGACACACTGAACAGCACTGAAATGTTCAATTATAAACGGTAGCAAGATTGCAGCTGTTTTTTGGGATAAAAAGGTGCAATTGCGCAGAGTATCCAGCAAAATATATGCTGCTAAAGATGCTGGGAATATGTCTATGAAACACTTATAAACTGTAGAAGTTTGAGGTTTGTGAAAAACAAGACTAAATGCTCGTGTACAGAAAAAAATGTCTTTGTGCAGGATTTTTGTTCCTGCAGTGCATTACATGAACAGCTTTGCACTTTCCAGCAGTTGCCCTCACTGTAAAGCAGTCACACACAGAACTCTGCCCCAATACTCTCCCCCAATCTAATACAGTATATCCCCAAACTATCCCCTGGCAGAAGAATTTTTGTGAAACTCTCATCTCTACTACCATATAATCCAGTGTTATGTTTGCAGTTGAAATGTATGACTATTGTTATAACATTCAATAATCACGTTGGCTCAGTGGTTAGCACTGGTGCCTTGCAGCACTGTGGTCCTAGGTTTGAATCCGACCAAGGACATCTGCATGTAGTTTGTATGTTCTCCCTGTCTTTGCGTGGGTTTCTTCCGGGTACTCCAGTTTCCTCCCCCCACTCCAAAGGCATACTGATAGGGAAGTTACATTGTAAGCTCCACTGGGGACAGCAAACAATGATAATATCTGTAAAGCGCTGCGATATACCTCAGCATTATATAAGTAAAATGTGTTGCTTTTAAATCCAGCAATGGATTTCTACCCAAATATCTACTAACTAAATTATCAGGGGAAAAAATTACCTCACTTATAGAATACGCACTAAATCCCATTACACATATTGACAAGTGTTCTATTCATTAGTGCACTTAGAAATGTTGTAAATGTAATTTACCGGCAAATAGATTATTCCAAAAGTGGTCTTTGCTCAGCTTGTTCTTGTTTCCTTTCGTAGATTGCTATTGAATGTGACAAACTAATGAACTACAGTTTAGAGGCAGGTAAGGTAGAGAGAAGACCATGGGTATAATGCAGATGGTACTATAGAACGACCTTGGTAACAATATCTTGTCTCACACGGAAGAAAAGTCTTTGCGATAATGCGAGAAATTCTATGAAACAAATTTGAAATATTGTCACAGTCACTATAGCAATCCTAAGTGGCCTATGACAACCCAACGTTTACGCCATGTATTTAACTATGTCGACTTCAACAGAGTCTGTGAGCAGTTTTGAGCACGCACTCTACAGACTAAGGGGAGAGCAGTGAAGATGGTCATACAAATTGTATCACCGGGATATGTTTTTATCTCCCCTGTGCCAAGATCGTAAGTGCCCAGGAGGTGGAGCCTTCATGTTCAATGCCCTGGGCTCTCTGTACTAAACTCTTCCTGGCCCCTCCCCTATTCTCTGAGTGACAGCATTAGTATCCAATCAGACCACTAGATCTGTCACACAGAGCAGAATGAAGAAGCCAGGAACCATTTGGTGCAGTGAGATCAAAGCACCGAAGATAAAGAAACCACCTCGTGGGCACTTGCGGTTGTGATGCAGGGGAACAAAAACATTGATATAAAACTTTCGTGCAAAGTGCAAAGCCATCTCTCTAGATATGTTTGCACCACTCTACAAAGTGCTGTCAGCAGTATTGAAGGCTCAAAACTGCTGACAGACTCCCTACTATTTATATCAAATATTTAAAGCGAGTCACCTCATTTTCACTGATATAACTAACAGCAGTGCCCCACAGAAGACACATCCCAGACATACCTGCGTGCACTTTGTGTCTTTTTCTATGTCCAGGAAATGTGCTTTTATTCTGCTGGAAAACAGCTGCCAAGTGCCCAGCTGGGGCGGGCATTGCTGTTCCAAGTGCCCAAAGCAAACCAGACAAGAAGAGGAGAGGCCTTCTTTAGCATATCTTGGGATTGGTAGCAGCTAGAGATATGGGCTTAGTCTTGTTTCAAATATGACATTACAAGCTTTCAGACAATATCATAGCATTAGATCCACAGCATCGGTAGATATAGCTGCTACTTTTACTTTCAACAGCATCACTGCCATCCCGATTTCTAACAGCTATATCTCCTGATGTAGTAAATCTAATTTTATAATGGAACACCAACTTTCAAACAAGACCAGGTACATATCCCTAGCTGCTACCAATCCCAAGATATGAACAGCTAAACCAGCCTTCCCCTCTTCTTAAAAAAAAAACATGTTTAGAGATAATTTTTGTGCTGGTTACACTGAGGAGAATGAATATTTATCTTATTATCATCAGCAGACAGGAGTATAATGAAAAGTAATAACTATATACTATTAAGATGTAGGCAGATAACACAGAATACACGAGTGATATGGTAATCAACATGATGCAACTACCGAGGTACAGTAGCAGGCATAGCAGCTGATATGGAGCCCAACTTCTGAGGGTTGCATCTCCACTCCAATTGGAGCACTTTCAATTTGGGTCAAATTCATTTGTACCCGAATCGAATTTTTAGAATCGGCATCAACATGAATTTCAAAAAATGTGCGCAACCTTAAATATAAGGTACTGTATTAGTGTCCTTGTTATACTAAGACTTTACTCCTGTTAAACCTCTGTGTGTCAATTGATATCTGTACAGTTATTCTTTTTAGGACATTTTTGTAATGACACACCACATACTTAAACAACTACTTGCTATGAGTGTATTCAGTGCGAGAAGTATCTCAGAGGAACTTCCAGTCCAAAATACTGCTCCTATGACATGGAAGCATGGTATTATAATTATTTATAATGCAGCGTGTTCCTGCCTGATCTCAGTTCTAATGAATTGTGCCCACATAATGCCGTCAGTACAAATCATTACAGTTCAGGTTAGGCAGGAACACACAACTTTATAAATCATTATAATGCCATGGGTCCATGTCATAGGAGCAGCATTCAAGACGGGAAATACCTCTGACACGTGGAGCATATTTCTTGCACTGAATACACTTTTCATAAATTGCAAAAACCTTACCTGATCTGTCAAAACACAGTTTAAACCATACAGATAAATTCTATATATAAATACGTTTTTCTTTAGATCTCAGGCATAGGCATCTCAGCATAGGATAATTGTGACAGACCTGACAAATCAGTGCAGTAGACGCGGTTTTCCTTATCTCTTTCTGTTTAAAATATCTTGAAACCCACTATTTTCCAGAGTTAGCAAAGATATGACATGTTTAGACTGGAGCTCAAGGACTAAAATACTTTAGGAAAGAAAAAGCTTCCATGTAAGATCCTGCAGCCAATGAACTCATGGAAGGTTAACTACAGCAGCAAGTCAACCAGCCCAATGCACTCCGGTACATCTATTATACCTTCCATACGTTAATGTAAGGTCCTGTGACAATTCTGAGATGTTTGAAGTTATTCTTCCATGCAACATCCTTAGCATGACTCCATCTGTACCTGCCTTGAGTTTGTGACACCTCTTTAGGACTTCAGCCAGTGGTATACATAGAGAAGGAAGGATCCCATAGCAATGATCACACCAGGCCCCCCACAGGACTGAAGGGTTTCTGCCTAAACCCTTTTCAATGACCCTTGGGACATTTTTCCACTGCCTCATTTGCTAAAAGTTGTTCCTTTAGAGGGTAGAGTCCTGACCAAGTTTTCTCCCAGTAGAAGAGGAGATAATCCCAACTAAGACTGGGCCCCCTCTTGCCCTGGGCCGCATAGCAGTCACATGGTCTGCCGCTATGGTAGTTACGCCTCTGACTTCAGCACCTTTTACAATGTTTGTTACATGGTATTAAAGGGAGTCTTTCACCTGTTTTTCACCAATATAACTAAGAGCACTTCCCCACAGAAGATTGCAGACACATCCCAGACATACCTGTGTGCACTGTGTGTCTGTATTACATGTCCAGGAAAAGCACTTTTATTCTGCTGGAAAACATCTCCCAAGTGCCCGGCTCTGCTGCTGCAAGTGCCCAAAGCAAACCAGACTGAAGAGGGAAGGGCTGCTTTAGCTGCTCATATCTTGGGATTGCTAGCAGATAGAAAAATAGATCTTCTATGAAAGCTGGCATTCCAAGCTTTCAAATGATAACAAAATCACAGCATTATATCCACTATATCAGACGATATAGCTGTTAGAAATCGAGTCGGGAGAGAAAGCTGTTTTTAGTTTCACTTTAAGCCGGGCACTTGGGAGCTGTTTTCCAGCAGAATAAAAGTGCTTTTCCTGGACATGGAATACAGACACACAGTGCACACAGGTATGTCTGGGATGTGTATGCAATCTTCTGTGGGGCACTGCTGTTAGTTATATAGGTGAAAAACAGGTGACAGACTCCCTTTAATCACTTTAGCTTCCCAGACATAGCATATTTGGTGTTACCAAGTAACACATTCTTTCTCTGTATCTGGATCTTGTCCATTAACCTCTATTTATATGCGAACGTGTGGATCATATATATATGATATATAGTATATATCATTGTGCGTCATTATGACATAATTGTGTCATTTCTCTTCTATAAATAGCATAAGGCATAGTTTAGTACAAACACCTATTGATATTTAACTATCTCCCACCTACAACACTTATGGAGGTTCCTTCATCTTAGGTTTCATATCTTAAAGTTATTCTCTTTCATCTCCTTTAAGAGCATGCTACCTCTTATTGACTTCATCTTGAGACCTAATTATGACTTGCTCCTCTAGACATCAGAAAAAACCATCGTCTTCCTCCTTAACTTTCACAAAGGGATTTCAAGTATACTAAAGATATTCATAACCCAGAAGCACACAGATCCTGATACCAATCCTGTGTAAAATATTCATCAGCCAACAATACTTATTGATGAAGGTCATTATATATTTACGCTGTGGTGACCTCTATCTATTGAGGTAGCAATCAGTTATGGAAAATGAATAGGAAGATATTCTTAAGCAGTTTAAGTGTGGTGATATGAATTAATGATGCTGCAGTACCTCAACTGGTGAATGCTGATCATTGAATTAGATCTAAAGATAGACTAAATAGATAGATAGATGATAGATAGATAAATAGATAGATGATAGATAGATAGATAGATAGATAGATAGATAGATAGATAGATAGATACTGTAGCTAGATATATGGATAGATAGATAGATACTATAGATAGAGATAGATAGATAGATAGATAGATAGATAGATAGACAGATAGATACTGTAGATAGATAGAGAAGAGGACAGAACACTGCTACAGATGGATCTGGATAGACTGGAGGCTTGGGCAGAGAAGAGGCAGATGAGGTTTAACACTGACAAATGTAAGATTATGCACATAGGAAGGAATAATTCAAGTCACCAGTACATACTAAATGGTAAAACACTGGGTAACACTGACATGGAAAAGGACCTAGGAATTTTAGTGAACAGCAAACTAAGCTGTAGAAACCAGTGTCAGACAGCTGCTGCCAAGGCCAATAAGATAATGGGTTGTATCAAAAGAGGCATAGATGCCCGTGATGAGAACATAGTCCTGCCACTTTACAAATCACTAGTCAGACCGCACATGGAGTACTGTGTACAGTTCTGGACTCCTGTGAACAAGGCAGACATAGCAGAGCTGGAGATAGATAGATAGATAGATAGATAGATAGATAGATAGATAGATAGATAGATAGATACTGTAGATAGATAGATAGATAGATAGATAGATAGATAGATAGATAGATAGATACTGTAGATAGATAGATAGATAGATAGATAGATAGATAGAACATAGAATATATAGCCCAGCCAAGGTAACCACATGAGGATTACTGCAACTTGGAACTTGTACTTGCAACAGGTACAGCCTGGCAATTAGTGGCAATCCGCATGCTTTACAGAAGCTGTGCCACACCATTCACGGCCACCCTTATAGGTAAAAAGAAAGACATGAGATATATAGTTAGATAGATAGAATACAGATCGTTGATATGAGATAGATAGTTGATAGATAGATAGATAGATAGATACTGTAGATAGATAGATAGATAGACAGATAGATAGATACTGTAGATAGATAGGAAGATACTGTAGATAGATAGATAGATAGATAGATAGATAGATAGATAGATAGACAGATAGATACTGTAGATAGATAGAGAAGAGGACAGAACACTGCTACAGATGGATCTGGATAGACTGGAGGCTTGGGCAGAGAAGAGGCAGATGAGGTTTAACACTGACAAATGTAAGATTATGCACATAGGAAGGAATAATGCAAGTCCCCCATGCATACTAAATGGTAAAACACTGGGTAACACTGACATGGAAAAGGACCTAGGAATTTTAGTGAACAGCAAACTAAGCTGTAGAAACCAGTGTCAGACAGCTGCTGCCAAGGCCAATAAGATAATGGGTTGCATCAAAAGGAACATAGATGTCTATGATGAGAACATAGTCCTGCCACTTTACAAATCACTAGTCAGACCACACATGGAGTACTGTGTACAGTTCTGGACTCCTGTGAACAAGGCAGACATAGCAGAGCTGGAGATAGATAGATAGATAGATAGATAGATAGATAGATAGATACTGTAGATAGATAGATAGATAGATAGATAGATAGATAGATAGATAGAACATAGAATATATAGCCCAGCCAAGGTAACCACATGAGGATTACTGCAACTTGGAACTTGTACTTGCAACAGGTACAGCCTGGCAATTAGTGGCAATCCGCATGCTTTACAGAAGCTGTGCCACACCATTCACGGCCACCCTTATAGGTAAAAAGAAAGACATGAGATATATAGTTAGATAGATAGAATACAGATCGTTGATATGAGATAGATAGTTGATAGATACTGTAGATAGATAGATAGACAGATAGATAGATACTGTAGATAGATAGGAAGATACTGTAGATAGATAGATAGATAGATAGATAGATAGATAGATAGATAGATAAAGATAGAGAGAAAAAGAGAAAGATAGATCGATAGATAGATAAAGATAGAGAGAAAAAGAGATAGATAGATAGATAGATAGATAGATAGATAGATAGATAGATAGATGCATTCGTGAGTAAAGAAGAATCACATTTCTTTTAACAAAGAATTTGGAATGCCCCCTTTTTTGGAACATAACTAGCAGGGCACTGGCCTTGAGTACTGGAGTGCTATCACCCACTAACTTGGAGCTGTGCTTCTTTCTTCTGAGATAGATAGATAGATAGATAGATAGATAGATAGATAGATAGATAGATAGTAAAATATAGGCAACACAAAAAAAGACAAATATCTAGTGCAGTTCTAAGGGGTAAGGCTGAGACCTCCCATTTGCAAGATACATAAAACATTTGACAGCACTCCAAAGCCTGTGAGATATTTATAATGGATTCAGCCATGGAAAGAAAGAAAGAAAGAAAGAAAGAAAGAAAGAAAGAAAGAAAGAAAGAAAGAAAGAAAGAAAGAAAGATCTTTGCAGTACTGCCATGTGACTTGTAATGGGACCATCCTACAGCACGTTCATACTGTATGTCTATCTTTCAGTCTCCCAGAAGTACTGAGAAGGATTACCTGTATTTATACACATCAGGATATCAGAACCATAGCAATTTCTGTCTATTCAGGTGTAGATACCCAGCACAGAAACATGACCAGATACAACACTACAGGACGTCATTGCAGTTATATTACAGCACCCATCTCATAGTAGTGGGGGATTACGCTGCTGGTGATAGAACAAGGTACAAATAATATCCTGTAATTGGACAGTGAATAATTCTACGTGAACTGTAAGGTTGACTCTGAGTTTTATGGAGACTGTCAAACAGCTCCTCGGCTATACATTTTCAGGTTTAATCCCACAGGTTTACTGATTTGGAAGGAAGCCACTTTTTCTCTGCATTATCTTAATGCTGTGAGACACTTGAAGGTTATCACCAAGTACAGATATCCTGCTGCAGATGATCTTTTCAATATGTTCTCATCCCTTTGGGGACCAAAGCTTTTATTGTTCAGGAATGGAAGTGTCTGGTGATAACCCTTTGCACAGAATCCTAAATGATGCCTTGGATATGGACCATTATCCTAAACCTGGTGTTTGGAGACACAAGGAACATGATTGGACTGAATAATGAGCCTCTGCTGTGCAGCTATCTGCAGCTCCTGACTGAGGATCTCCTAATGCGTGCGCTATGTCCTGGTCCATGTCTAACATCAGTACTGTCTATAAAGGTAAGTAACTCAATAAGGAGAAGAACGCTTGAACCTAAGGGTTGAAGAATCTTAGACACATCAGTCAGTGCAGGAATCTGACACAGCCGAGTAATGTATTGTACATGTACTGTATTATGAAGTTTCCATGTACTCCACGTTTGCATGAGTTTGAGGTCTCCATCAGACCCCAAAATATTGCATTTTTATTAAAGGGATATTCCCATTACATACAATGTATTGCTAGGATATGACCCCATTGTCTGATAGGTGCGGGTCCTACCTACGTACAAGGAGAACGGAGCAGGGAGAGCTGTGGTTGTAAGTCCTGGGGTCCGTCCACCACCAAGCGCTGCTCCTCGCGCCGCCCCTGCTATCATTCATTTCTAGGGGGCAGACTACTAAGGGGCTATTTTCGGCGGCCCCACTGAAATGAATGGAGGTCGGCTGCACATGCACAGTGCGCCCTCCATTAATTACCCCACTCTGTTCTCAATATAGGTGCAGGTCCCGGAGGTGGGGCCCGCAACTATCAGACAATGGGGGCATATGCTAGCGATATGCCCCCATTGTATGTGATGGCAAAACCCCTTTAAGGTAAAGAACACTGTGACCATAACTGGAGACAGTACTACAGAAGAACATGCCCAGTACTGTGAATTATATTGCTGCTGCTATAATAAAAATACAAAAATAGGAATAAAAAAACAAACAAACGTATCAGACTATATTCTAAATGTACTCATTCATTTATAATGGTAATCAAGGTAAGCTTGTTCATCTTGTTTCACTGCTAAATTGAGGGTGAATTTTGAATAGATTTCTTTAGAAAGGATAATGAGGGGTGAAGGGTCAATAAAGTGTGCATGTCAAGTTTATTACGAGTTACATTAGAACCGTGACGATACATACTGAATAGTAAAAGCATACCTAACCCAAATAACATGGTTGGTGATGTATAAAAGCATATTTTATAGAATGTGGATGAATGTAGTAGATGATTCATATAATTTCCTTCCTATACGTATTGTTCCATTAAACACCATATAAAGATCCTCTTATTATACTGCACCGCTCGATGTCTATTGAAATGTACTTTTCCTTGAACTCCTGAAAACTCAGGTAGAGATAACCCTAAGGGCTCATGCACACGACTACATTTCCTTTCCTTGTCCGTTCCATATTTTGCGCAGCCCATATGCAGATCCATTCACTTCAATGACTCGGTGTGCATTCCATTTCCGTATATGTCCGTACGTCCCTTCCGCAAAAAAAATAGAACATTTCCTATTCTTGTCCATTTTGTGGACAAGGACAGGCATTGTTACAATGGATCTGCAAAAAAGAATAATGGATGCAACGTGGACCTCATACGGATGTCATCCATTTTTTTTCCGGATCCATGTTTTGCAGACTGCGAAATAAAAAAAGCGGCGTTCAACACTGATTGTGGCATCTGAGACTCACATTCAGGTGCTCAGGGGTTAATTCGGGGTTAAAAAAAAAATAAAAATGATACTCACCTCATCCACTTGATCGCGTAGAGGCCGTCTGCTCACGTCTTGATTGAAGAAAACCCGACAAAGGACCTGTGGCAAGCGTGATGTGATAACATTGCCACATGATCACACTGGCCACGCAGTGACATCATCAGTGATATGTAATCACGTGGTGACTGGTGACGTCATTACGTTATTTCTTCAATCAAGACGGGAGCGGACGGCCTCTCCGTGATCAAGTGGAAGAGGTATAATTTTTTTTTACTTTCAACCACCATTTTAGGAAAAGGTTGATTTGTTACCACGAAGCACAAGGAAATTTCGCTTCGCAGCTCATCAAATTTTTCACGAAATTCAGATCGTAGTCTACTTTGGATATTTCATTTCGCTCAACACTAATTTTTACATTACATTATAGAGAGACTGATCATCAGTTCTAAAGTGTGAGAACCCTGTCAAACAACCCCCCATGTCTCATCTTCCTGGAAGTGTGACATAATAGAGTACGATATTATGGTTAGATGCAGTCAGGACTGAAATTTCAGATTTGGCAACAATATATCCATTCAACAATATTATTCTAATAAACATTCATATAATAATTATATTATTAAAAACAGATGATAAATAGATGATAGATAGATAGATAGATAGATAGATAGATAGATAGATAGATAGATATGGGATAGATAGATAGATAGATAGATAGATAGATAGATAGATAAATAGATATGGGATAGATAGATAGATAGACAGACAGATAGATAGATAGAGTATAGATAGATATTAGATAGATAATAGATGATAGATAGATAGATAGATAGATAGATAGATAGATAGATATGGGATAGAGAGATATGGGATAGATGGATAGATATGATATAGATAGATAGATAGATAGATAGATAGATAGATAGATAGATATGGGATAGAGAGATATGGGATAGATGGATAGATATGATATAGGTAAATAGAAAGATAGATAGACAGACACAACACACACAAAAAAACAATATTACAAAACTATAAAATAAAATGCATTGATCTCCAGATGTTCCTATGGAAAGAAAAGCTGAATACCTACCTGTCAGCTGAGAGGGCAGTCAGGGTGAAGACTGATACCCCAACAGATGTGAGCTGTATGAAAGGAATAAGCTTGCAGCCCACCCTGCCAAACAGCCACTTATCTGCCAGGTACCTGCTGGCATCCACAGGGGCACATGTGACCAACAACAGGAGATCTCCCAAAGCCAGGCTGGAGATGAACAGGTTAGGGACATTTCTCATGGATTTTACAGTACAGAAAATCTTGATTAAGGTCACATTCCCAACAAGTCCTACAAGAATGATGAGCCCATAAATAGGAACGATGGCATAGGTGACCCCAGGGTAGAACCAGTCCTCAGCAGAGTGGTTGGAGCTCTGATTGAAGCAGGAGCTAGTGAGAGCAAAGTTGTCCCCTTCAAAGTCCAGCAGCAGGCAGTTTTCAGGGCTCATGGTCAGACAGTGGTGAAGCACCAGGTGAAGTTAGGGGCTCTGATCTTCTATTATCTTCACTGTCAGCCCATTAAATCTTGCTGAGCTGAGGTGGATTCACATTTTAGAGGTCCTCCCTTCTTCTGCTTTTGATCATTCACTGCTTCGATGATCCTGTGTATCTCCTTCGGTTCCTCTGTGATCCTACTATGACATTACTTCTTCTCCTTTGTGATTTCTCACACTTCCAAACTCCTTGAGACAGTTTTATATATCAGCAAAAGTATATGATGGAGTTGATTACACATACCTTGCCTCCACTTCTGAGCTGAGTCTGTGTGATGCACTGTAGAAAGAATTCACAACAGCTTCTTGAAGTCTTCTTGAAGAAATCCTGAGGTTTGCATGAGTCCACCTGCTTGCACTGGACTATAAAGCAATGTAACGTGGAGAGCCTTGTAAGTGCTGCTGTGCTCTCTGAATGCGAGGTGTGCGCAGAGAAATGACAGAAGCCCCCTGGTGGGCAAACTGTGTACTGCTGCTGAGTGCACACCAAGCCAAGTTTTTCTCCTGCTTGCTTTCTAGCTTAATAATGTGCAGTGCTCTGCATCTGTAGGAACAGTCAGTTGCCAAGGGACTATGATGCAAGCAGGCAGTGAAGGGTGATTAGCTGAGGCACTGACAAAATCAGTTTTTTGCACTTGGATCTATGAAGACACTGGTCAGTAAAATAAAGGTAGGTACACTCCACTCACTATTAGATTTCTACTGAAATAAACTGTACCTGGAAGAATACTTTACTATGGAATTTAACCAAGTATGAATCATCTCATTCAGATTTTTACATTTAGCATAGTAAACAGTAAAATTCCTTTAATCCAGCATCATTCATGCTCAGTAGTTGCCAGTTTATGGACAATTCTGAATTAGTGAATAGTAAAATTATACTAACTTATAAGGGTATCACAGTTTACTTCTCTATCCCCCTTTAAAAACCTTTATCAGGGATATTTTTTTTATAAATAGGGGTCTGAAAGGGAACAAATAAAAAAGAATCTTTAATCACTTAATGCCATTCTGACTCTGCACCGGTCCCCGCTGAAGTGCAGTGGGAACTGGAGAAGTGCCACAAAGGCAGAGGCAGGGGATCAGTGGAGTTGAGCAATGGTTTTATCTATTTTTAACCCCTTTTGACTAAAAAATTTTTAAAAAAATTCTCTTTTTAGTGCGGGTTCACATGTAGATTTTTGCTAGTGTTTTTCTCCAGTTTTTGCGTTGTTTTGCACCTGGGTTTTTTGTGCATTTTTTGCTGGAAAAACTGCAGCTTTAGATGCAAGCTGTAGGTCTATGGGAAATATGGAAAGCAGGATACACAAACTTTTTTTGCTACTGTCCTTTTTGTTAGGCTACATTCACATCTGCGTTTTTGCTGGATCCGTCATGGACCAGCAAAAACATTTCTGTCATGATAATACAACGGTCTGCGTCCGTTATGAACGGATCCGATTGTATTATCTCTAAAATTGCCAAGACAGATCCGTCTCTAAAACCATTGTAAGTCAATGGAGGACAGATCCGTTTTCTTTTGTGTCAGAGAAAACGGATCCAACTCCATAGACTTACTGTACATTGTGAGTCAGGATCAATCCGTCTTGCTCTGCATCCCAGGACTCACTCAAAAACGCTGCTTGCATGGGAACACAATGAAACGGAACGGAAGGCGTTGTGGTGACTCCATTCCCTTTAGTTCAATTTTGTCCCCATTGACAATGAATGGGGACAAAACGGAAGTGTTTTCCCCCGCAGATGTGAAAGTAGCCTTAATTAGGTGGGAATTTTTCAAAAACACAGCATGCTGGGGCTGTTGGTTTTTCAGCTGTTTTAAAATCACCTTCTCTATAGGAAAAAAAAAACTCACTGAAGAAAATGCTTGTGGCAAGACAAGCTGTTTGCAAAAACCACATCAAAAACCACCACAAAAACTGCAGATGGTGAAAAATGCCATTGCAAATTTGTGTATAAGGACCCTTAGGCCTCTTTCACACGACCATATGCCCACCG
The DNA here is from genome assembly GCA_900303285.1 of Rhinella marina. Classification (NCBI taxonomy): domain Eukaryota; kingdom Metazoa; phylum Chordata; class Amphibia; order Anura; family Bufonidae; genus Rhinella; species Rhinella marina. Next base: position 74,430 of record ONZH01007379.1, read on the forward strand.
AGACATACGGTCTGTGAGCGGGCCATATGTCCCGGAGCGGCATTGATCGTGTGCACGGGAGCACACAGCATCATAGATTACAATGATGCTGTGCACGCCGGGGTGCCTGCGGTGCTGTTGTCCCGCACTCATAAAATCATATGAGTTGTGGGACAATAGTCCCGTGGGCGGCCCAACGTGAACAGCATCATTGTAATCAATGATGCTGTGTGCTCCCGTGCGCACGATCAATGCCGCTCCGGGACATATGGCCGCTCACGGACCGTATGTCTCGGAGAGCATATGGTCGTGTGAAAGGGGCCTTAATCTGATATGGGGGTATATCCAGCTCCCAAGACCCCTTGCAATCAGCTGACAGTAGTATTCACTTTAAGGCTCTTTTACACCAGCCGAGAGAGCAGACAATGATTGGAAATGAGCGTCCAAAACTTTCATTACTGATCATTACACTCTAGTTAGCTGCATTTACATGCAGCAATGATCAGAGCTGAACAGTCATTACTATGATTGTATATCCCCATAATGTCTCCTTGCTTGTTGGCAGCATATCCCTGTTTACACAGGGCGACGTGCTGCCAACAAACAAGGATTTTATGCGCCACATAAATGATATGATCACCCAGTGAACAAGCTTTTGCTCAATCATCAGGTGGTCAGAAGTATATTTATACATGGCAATTATCAGAAACCAATATTTGTCCCTATCTTTGGATCGTGTGAAAAGCATCTTCAAGCTAAAGCCACATAGTACCAACACAGTACCAATAATCAGCAGTACCAACATTTTGGGGGTATACAGTAATAAGAAGCTCCTGTTCATAAGTCTCATGGAAAAGTTCTCCACTGACAGCACTCCGGTCCATTGAGTTGCACATGTGTATTCAGGCATCCATCAGTCCGTTGGTATGCAAGCAAAACACTGGGGCAGCACTACTTTAGTCTGTTTTGCAGAGAGAATGTACACGTTCTATACTGAAATTCCAAAAAAATGTATATAAAATATAATGTTATTTAAGATGACATTTTTCTGCTTAAGACAGGGTATAATATAGAATCTCTTTCATTTTTACCTAAAGGGAACCTGTCAGCTGCAGAAGCAATCTCACGCCGCCAGCAATACCTTCAAGTAGCCGGCAGCGAGTTTCTAATGATGTTTTTCTTAGTGAACTCAGAGGAGGCAGAAGTATGGAAAACGATCCTTTATCCTCCGTCCGCGCTACTTCCCAGTCAGTGCCCCCTTCCCTGCCCCTTCTCTGTGACTGACAGCCGGCTGTTCTGCAAAGCCAGCGAGCTGTCGGCATAAGCGCTGTCAGTCACAGCGAAGGGGCAGGGAAGGGGGCGCAGTTTCCTTGACTTGAAGCAAGGAGGCCGCTGCCCCCTTGACTTCAAGCCTGACTGGAAAGTAGCGCGGACAGAGGATAAAGGATCATTTTCCATACTTCTGCCTCCTCTGAATTCACTAAGAAAAACATCATTAGAAACTCGCTGCCGGCTACTTGAAGGTATTGCTGGCGGCGTGAGATTGCTTCTGCAGCTGACAGGTTCCCTCTAAATATGAAACTGCTTAGAAATTCGATAATGATGCTGTTTTATGCATGTATGTAAACTACTGAATGTGAACTGAATGTTTATAGTGGTGTTATATATGGGTGGGGTGGCACCCTGATGGTTTAAATGATCTTTGGGAAGGAAACTGGATAAGGATGGGTTCACATCTGCGGTTTTGTCTCCGGCAGTCTGTTCCTCCAGCGAGACAAAACTGCAGATGTGAATCCAGCCTTAGCCAGTTTCCTTCCCAAAGAGTTTATTGTATCCGGCACAGCCACATACTACCACACACCGCCGAATCCCCCGGCGTATGTGTCGGCTGTCAGCCGAGCAGCGGCATGTACACCGTATACAGTGACTTTCAGCAGTCTGTTCCCCCAACGGAACAGACTGCCGGAATTAAGAACGAAGATGTGAACCAAGCCTAAATCTGGGAAGAAACAGGATTGCGAAACTCGAGTAAGGCGGGATTAACCAGGTGTTGATTGTGTCAGTATGAGCTGCATTTTATGTGCTTTTAAATGCTTGTCACTTTGTGAGTTCAATAAAAACCCCTGTGTGTGTAACCCCCAGAAAAGCTGCACTCAGGGGCGTAGTGAAAGGCTCAATGGCCTTCCCTTAGTGCTCTGTGTGTTTTCTCATGCGGCACAAGGGTCTTTGGGCCCCCTCAGGCTCCTGGGCCTGGTAGCGACTGCTACCTCTGCACCTCCTATAGCTACACCCCTGGCTGCACTCATTCAGCATGCAGAGCCTGCACAGGGAAAGTTACTGCTACATTGTATTAGATAAAATAAATAGAGCAATTTTATTGTGAAAAACACACAAACACAAACATTTAAAAATTGTATACAATAAAGGGTGTGCTGGTATAAAAAAGACCAGTCAAGGGCAATAGCTCACCAAAGTCCTCAAATAAGGAACAATCATGTACAGTCCAGGACAATATCAAACTCAATCAAATATCAAAGAAATCCTGATAATGCAGCATCAATTAATGTAGCACAATACTTTAAAATGAAATCAAATTAAATATGTCCCGAACTAGTAGGCGAGCATTGTCAGAGAGACTGCCCCACGCGTATTGCTGGGAAAGCCCAGCTTCCTCAGGTGGACCCTGCATTTTTTAATCTTTTCAATGTATACATCAAATGGAGGCATAAAACGCAATGTGAACCCACCCTTATGTATACCAAAAACGTATATATGTTAAATCGATGCTTCAGACTGATGCCATACTGTGACATCCGTTCATCATAGAGATCCATTGTAAAAAAAAGTATACGTTGTTTTTTTTTATCGGACACTGCAAGATACAAGAATGTGGTGTGCTGCATTTTTTTATTTTTTTTTCTAACATATCCGTCATAGGGAGGAATAAAATGTGACGTGAACCCATCCTTAATGTCATAGTCTCCATCCACCTGCAGCGGTATATGTGGAGGATTTATCCTTTAGCAATGGCGCTTCACAATTGAAGGTGTATGTCTTTTGTTTTCTCTACAAGACTGCAGGAGATATGAATTTAAGGTGTCTAGTCATTACCATTGGCAACAGCTTGCTCTAACTGACAGCAGTGGGGAGAGAATATACTGTAATCTTATTAGAAACTAGCAAGTGTTAGATGAACCGTGATTCTTTAGGCTAGGGCTACACGGCGACAGTTGTCACACGACACCCGTCGGAGCCAGGATCCCTGAGTAGAGATGAATGGGATCGTCGCGGCGATCCCATTCATTTCTATGGGATCCCCGCTACTCAGGGATCCTGGCTGCGACGGGTGTCGCTCAACAACACCGTGTAGCCCTAGCCTTATGAATAGAGATGAGAGAATCTATTCGCCGATTCATATCGAATCTTGGAAATTTTTAGCTGCGAAGCGAATCCGAATATTAGGTGATTCGCTTCGGCTTTGTATGCATTCGCTACGTAGTTTGTCCTATAAATTATACGCTATTGCTACAAATAAGTTACTGTTGCGTATGAATTCAATTCATTAGCAAAATTTTACTGTTAATTTGTTTATCGTGTGCAAAAGCCCGGGAGGAAAGCGGTCACCTGACCTAGTGGGCAGGGCTTGCTCTGATTGGCTCAGGCTCGGAAAACCAGTGATGCATCACTTCTGCTCCGACTGCTGAGACGAGCAGAAGCACTGTGTGTGAAGTTCTGAGACTCTGAGACCGGTTTTGTGAAAATTGGGGTGTAATTGCTCTGGGAATCCATATTACACATATCAGGGATACTGCAGGGCAAGTGAAGGGCCAGTTCAGAGCTAGTAATTACTCAGGCAGGGAGAGAGAGACAGGGAGAGAATTGAAAAATGTCTGGAATGGATAAGCAAAAGGGGCCCAGTTCCAGCCAGACCTCAAGCTCTAAAAAAAAGGAGAAGGTGGCACAGGGCAGCAGTGCCAAAGGACCTGTAGGCGGAGCATCTACTAGTAGTATTCGCAATACTTGGCCATTGTTCCACCAGGCTAGCCCACCAAGGCGCAAAATTGTAGTGGAGGAGAAAGTGGATGAGGTAGTGGAATGGATGGCACGCTCATCTCAGTCTCAGCCGGATGATCTGCTGTCATCTGCTGATACAGTATCCATAAGAAGCCAGGGGTCAGACTCAGAGCATTCCTCCTGCTCCACCATTCCTCTCCAGCAAAGCCCGTCATTTTCGTACGCACTTTGTACGCTTATGCGTATGTGTTCAAAGAGGCTGCGTACCTTTTTACCTGAACGTTCGTTATTAGTGCGCGAATGTTCATTAAAAGCCATACGATTACGTATATTTTGTACACAAATTCAATTCATCTATTCGTCGAATATACGAATCTTAGGAAAAATTCGGCGAATGTTCGGCGAATAAAATTTTGCATGATTCGCTCATCTCTACTTATGAACATTTCTAATCAAGCCTGGGAAGAATAGGACTGCGAAACTTGAGTTGGGCAGGCCAAACCAAATGTTGATGGTTTCAGGATCAGCTGCATTTTATATGCTTTAATGCTTGTCTTTGTGGAAGTACAATAAAACCCACGTGTGGAGTATTTATTCTGTTGCAGTAGTGTTTCACTATTGTAAGCACATGTAACTTGAAAGTATTGGATGAACTATGATTCTTCAGGAAAGTTCTAGCTAAGCCCCGGGAGAAGCAAAATTGCGAAACTCAAGTTGGGCTAGACCAACTACATGTTGATGGTTTTCAGCATGAACTGCATTTTATATGCTTTTTATGTTTATCATTTTGTGAGTACAATAAAACCCTTGTATGGAGGATTTATCCACTGGAGGAGCATGTCTCTTGATTTCGTTACAGCATTGCAGGAGATGTGAGCAAACGGTGTCAAGTCATTACCATTGACAAGAGCATGATCTTACTGACAGCAGCAGGGAAAGAATACAAGCTTATTACAAACTAGCAAGTATTCGATTAACTGTGATTTTTTATGAACTATTTCCGACTGATCTTTTGAAAGTGAGCAGCGTGAGTTTTATTTTTATCTTTTATAAGTATTGAAAGAACTGACCTACTTCTAACAAACTCTGCAGCGCTCTTACTGAGACTATTGCCATAGATCATTCACACAAGCCATTGCTTTTATCTATTGAATTACAAATGTTCTGGACACATGGTCCTCTCACAAGATCACATAGTGCACACCTTACAGCCCAGAAAAACGTGACGGCTAAATAGGAATGAACGGAACAGTAATAACACAAATTATCAACACCATTGTCCCACCATCCAGAATTACTCATTATTTTTCAAGCCATGTAGCCATCACACTCCTGGCATATGTGCAGTAATACTCATGTATTACTATAGATAATAAAAGTCCAAAATCATGATGACAGATTCCGTTTAACTAAACTCTTTGTCCTGTAATTATGCATTTTCTGTGTGCCAAGTGCAGCGAGCTGCAAGGGCAGTGTGCAGGATGAGAGAAGGTGTACTCACAATTCAGACGATCCCTGGGCTGTGCAGTGATAGGAAAGGCATGTCTTCTACTCCTTTTGGGGCACACTCTAGTTCTGGGATTCTCTTTCCTGATGATGGTTCAGGAGGCCCTGGATGGTGATGAATAGCATAAGAATCTAGAAATAGGGGTGCAACACATCTCACTATGCAACCACTGGGCGGACCCCAAAGTCAGACTAAACTTTACACATTTTTATATGTTGCTGTACTCATAGTAACATAGTAACATATTTATAAGGCCGAAAAAATACATCTGTCCATCCAGTTCGGCCTGTTTTCCTACAAGTTGATCCAGAGGAAGGCAAAAAAACCCTGTGAGGTAGAAGCCAATTTTCCCCACTTTAGGGAAAAAAATTCCTTCCCGACTCCAATCAGGCAATCAGAATTACTCCCTGGATCAACGACCCCTCTCTAGTAACTATAACCTGTAATATTATTACCCTCCAGAAATACATCCAGGCCCCTCTTGAACTCTTTTAGTGAACTTACCATCACCACCTCCTCAGGCAGAGAGTTCCATAGTCTCACTGCTCTTACCGTAAAGAATCCTCTTCTATGTTTGTGTTCCCTCTTTCCTCCAGACGCAGAGGATGTTCCCTCATCACAGTCACAGTCCTGGGGATAAATAGATCATGGGAGAGATCTCTGTACTGACCCCTGATATAGTTATACATAGTTATTAGATCTCCCCTCAGTCGTCTTTTTTCTAAAGTGAATAACCCTAATTTTGATAATCTTTCTGGGTACTGTAGTCCACCCATTCCAGTTATTACTTTAGTTGCCCTCCTCTGAACCCTCTCCAGCTCTGCTATGTCTGCCTTGTTCACAGGAGCCCAGAACTGTGCACAGTACTCCATGTGTGGTCTGACTAGTGATTTGTAAAGTGGCAGGACTATGTTCTCATCACGAGCATCTATGCCTCTTTTGATGCAACCCATTATCTTATTGGCCTTGGCAGCAGCTGTCTGACACTGGTTTCTACAGCTTAGTTTGCTTTTCACTAAAATTCCTAGGTCCTTTTCCATGTCAGAGTTACCCAATATTTTACCATTTAGTATGTACTGGTGACTTGCATTATTCCTTCCCATATGCATAACCTTACATTTGTCAGTGTTAAACCTCATCTGCCACTTCTCTGCCCAAGCCTCCAGTCTATCCAGATCCATCTGTAGCAGTGTACTGTCCTCTTCTGTGTTAATTACTTTACACAGTTTAGTGTCATCTGCAAAAATTGATATTTTACTGTGCAAGCCTTCTACAAGATCATTAATAAATATATTGAAGAGAATAGGGCCCAATACTGACCCCTGTGGTACTCCACTAGTGACAGTGGCCCAATCTGAGTATGTACCGTTAATAACCACCCTCTGTTTTCTATCACTGAGCCAGTTACTTACCCACATACAGACATTTTCTCCCAGGCCAAGCATTCTGATTTTATATACTAACCTTTTATGCGGTACCGTGTCAAATGCTTTGGAGTAGTCCAGATATACGACATCCATTGATTCGCCGCGGTCCGGTCTAGAACTTACCTCCTCATAGAAACTGATTAAATTGGTTTGACATGACCGATCCCTCATGAAGCCATGCTGATATGGAGTAATTTGCTTATTTTCATTGAGGTACTTCAAGATAGCATCTCTTAGAAAACCCTCAAACAGTTTACCCACGACAGATGTTAAACTTACTGGCCTATAGTTCCCAGGCTCTGTTTTTGGACCCTTTTTGAATATTGGCACCACATTTGCTATGTGCCAATCCTGTGGAACACTCTCTGTCAGTATAGAGTCCTTAACCCTTTCACGACCGGAGGTTTTTTCGGTTTTGCATTTTCGTTTTTTGCTCCTTGCCTTCATACAGCCATAACTTTTTTATTTTTCTGTTCACATAGCTTTATGAGGGCTTGTTTTTTGCGGGACAAGTTGTACTTTCAAACACCACCATTTATTATTGCATATGGTGTAGTGGGAAGCGGGAAAAAAATTCCAAATCGGGTGAAATTGCAAAAAAAACACTGTTCCGCTACAGTTTACCGGGTTTTTTATTTACGGCGTTCACTGTTCATTAAAACTGACCAGTTACTTTCATTCTACAGGTCAGTACAAATCCAGTGGTACCTAACATGTATAGTTTTTCTTGTGTTTTGATAGTGATAAAAAAATTATAAAGTTGGTTTGTTTGTTTTTTGTTTTTTTGGTCGTCATATCTTGACCCCTATAACTTTTTGGCATTTATGTGTACGGAGCTGTATGGGGGCTCATTTGTTGCGGGGCGATCTGAAGTTTTTATTGATACCATTCTGGGGTGTGTATGACTTTTTGATCGCTTTTTATTTAATTTTTTTTAGAAAAAAACGACAAAAAACAGCAAATCGGGTCGTCTGTACATCACCCGGAAGCGAACCGCTTCCGGGTTCAGACGCCACCAGAGGACTTCAGAAGGGCCCACAAGGAATGAGAAGCCCATCGGAAGCCGCCGCCGATTGTGGTAAGTAGCCGCAAGTCTCTGCTGTTAGAAACAGCAGAGACTTGCCGGCCATGACGCCCGCCGCACGGGTGAGCGGGTGTCATGTCCCCGCACCGCCCAAGCGGGAAGGGGTTAAATATCAGAAATAAGGGTCTGGCGATGACATTATTTAAATCTCTTAGGATATGGGGGTGTATGACATCCGGTCCTGGCGATTTGTCTATTTTAATCTTTTTAAAACGCAGCTCTACTTCTTCCTGGGTCAGACAGGGCACTTTTAATGGGGAATTTACTTTTATATTCTGCATTTCATCTGACAGTTTATTTTCCTCAGTGAATACAGTGGAGAAAAAGATATTTAGTAGCTTTGCTTTCTCCTCATCGCTCTCTGCAACTCCCCCCTCATTACTCTGTAAGGGGCCGACACCTTCAGGTTTATACTTTTTACCATTTATATAATTAAAGAACATTTTAGGGTTAGTTTTACTTTCTTTGGCGATTAATCTCTCGGTCTCTAGTTTGGCTGTTTTTATTTGTCTTTTACATATTCTATTTTTTTCCTTATAGTTTTTCAATGCTTCCTCGCTCCCCTCCTGTTTTAGTCATTTAAATGCTTTCTGTTTGTCATTTATTGCTCTCTTTACAGTTCTATTTATCCACATTGTTTTTTTCTTGTTCCTTAACCTTTTATTCCCATAAGGTATGTACCTCTCACAATTAGATATTAGGATGCTTTTAAAAATATCCCATTTTGTGGCTGTATTTTTATTTTTGAGGACTTTGTCCCAGTTAGTTAGGCCTATGGCCTCTCTTAGTTGACTAAATTTGGCTTTTTTGAAGTTTGGTGTTTTTGTTCCTCCCTGAAGAAACGCTCTTTTGAATGACAGTTGGAAGTTTATTATATTATGGTCACTATTGCCCAGGTGGCCCCCAACCTGCACATCTGTTGTTCTGTCAGGTCTATTGGTTAATACTAAGTCCAGTATGGCCGTCCCTCTAGTCAGGTCCTGAACCAGTTGGGAAAGGTAATTGTCTTTGGTTATTTCCAAGAACCTGTTTCCTTTATGAGATATACAGGTTTCGGTTTCCCAGTCTATATCTGGGTAGTTGAAGTCCCCCATAATAATGACCTCATTATGATTTGTCGCCTCATCTATTTCATTTAGAAGTAGATTTTCTGTGGACTCTGGTATATTAGGTGGTTTATAATAAAGTCCTATTAGTCTTTTATTATTGTTTTTGGCTCCATGTATTTCTACCCACAGTGACTCCACATGTTCATGTCCCTCACTTATATCTTCCCGGAGTGTGGGCTTTAGACAGGACTTTACATAAAGGCAGACCCCTCCCCCTCTCTGGTTTTGGCAATCCTTTCTAAACAGACTGTAACCCTGTATGTTGACTGCCCAGTCATAGGTATCATCCAGCCATGTCTCCGTTATTCCCACTATGTCATAGTCCTCCTCACACATCACAAATTCCAGTTCACCAGTTTTATTAGTCAGGCTTCTGGCATTAGTGTACATACAGTTAAAAGGTTTATATATATTTTTTCCCCTACACCTTTCCTTCTGCACTGTTCTAGTTCCTCCTTCCATTCCTCCCCCAGTTCCATTACCTTGCCCCAGGTCTCTATCTGCACTATCTTCCCCATTTATAATGTAGTTACCCTCCCCCCCAGTCCCTAGTTTAAACACTCCTACAGCCTTCTAGCCATCTTCTCCCCCAAAACAGCTGCCCCTTCCCCACTGAGGTGCAACCCATCATGTTTATGTTACTACTAGAGATGAGCGAGCACTAAAATGCTCGGGTGCTCGTTATTCGAGTCGAACTTTTCCCGATGCTCGGGTGCTCGTTTCGAGTAACGAACCCCATTGAAGTCAATGGGAGACTCGAGCATTTTTTGCAGGGGACCAAGGCTCTGCCTAGGGAAGGCTGGGTGAAAACCTGGAAACCTCAGAAAATGATGGAAACACCACGGAAATGGACAGGAAACAGCAGGGGCAGCATGCATGGATGCCTCTGAGGCTGCTTAATCCCACCATTACCCCAAATTCTCAAGCAACAGCCTGGTGGTTACCCTCATGGCAATTGTGCTCACCCAGACCAAAAAAGGCGATGCAAATACCCATCACATGTTAGGGAAGCACCCAACTAGGTGCAACGAAGGTCCATCACCGCCTGCAGGTGACACCACTGCTCATGCTGGCACTGCAGATGACATCAAGTTTAGTATCTGTTCTTATCAGTTGCTGTGGCTGCTGGTGGTATAGTGGTGAGCATAGCTACTTCCCAAGAAGTCTATTGCAGGAGGCAATTAAAAGAAGATCTAAAAAAAAATCTGTACAATATCTAATACGTCCCCTAGCCGGGTAAATTGTTTGGAGAGAGGGCCTGTAGGTGGGGGGGAAGGAGGTTTCGCTGGAAGAGCCAGAGGAGTTCCCCCTGGGCTAGTGTGTGTGGTGGTGACAACAGCCGGAATGGATTTTGAAAAACTGTCGCATCAACCGGTATGGTATCGATTCTTCTCAGTTTAATACCGTATACGTCCCCTATCTTGGGACCTTATATTTCATGGATTTTTCGACCACGGAAAACGGAAAAAGAGCTTGCTCTGGCCAGGGGAGTGTCTTTCCCACTGCAGCTAAGGGGACGTGTCCATGCTCTGCCTATCACAGGTCAGAAGGGAAATAAAAGAAGAACCAAACAAAAATCTGTACAATATCTAAGACGTCCCCTATCCGGGTAAATTGTTTGGAGAGAGGGCCTGTAGGTGGGGGGCAGGCTGGGGGGAAGGAGGTTTCGCTGGAAGAGCCAGAGGAGTGCCCCCTGGGCTAGCGTGTGTGGTGGTGACAACAGCCGGGTGTAGTTAGAATGACGACGCAGGACCCCAACTTAAAAATTTAGCATCAACCGGTACAATTGTCAATTATGAGCTCGATCAAGTGTTTTGCTGTTTCCGTGTGCTGACAGTGGGGATTTACCAGTGTTGTCTGAGGAGGTGGTGGACAATGGCGAGACACAGGTGTCGGGGGGTGAGGTAGTTGTATGGGAAACAAGTTACAGTGGGGACTCCTTGGGGGGACTTTCTCATGATGGGACAGATTCAACTTGGGTGGATCAGGCACAGATCAATTTTTTTTTGTGTTTATTTAACTTTTATTTATCAAAAATAACCAGAGATATTTATTCGTTATCTTCTCTGCGCAGTCTGGCGTTGGGGTTCGTCACTTTGATGGCGAGCTGTTCCGCTCTCTCCACAATGGTCTTTAGGTTCTTAGATGGAGACGTTGTCGGCGATTTCAGCACAGAAGGACTTGTTGCTCATCAACAGAACCTGGACCTCCTTGACATTGTGGACCAGGAATTAGCAGGTGGACCAGGAATTTGCGGAACCCTGTTGGCAGCATGTGTTTGGTCTTCTACTTGCTACCGTATCCAATGTTGGGCAATATAGATACGCAGGTAATATTATTTTTCACACCTATCCCAAAAATAAAATTTACGCAGTTTGCGCAAATAAAACTGGAAACTGGAACTGGAGAGAGGGCCTGTAGGTGGACCTCCGGAAAAATTGTTTGGAGAGAGGGCCTGTAGGTGGACCTCCGGAAAAATTGTTTGGAGAGAGGGCCTGTGGGTGGACCTCCGGAAAAATTGTTTGGACAGAGGGCCTGTAGGTGGACCTCCGGAAAAATTGTTTGGAGAGAGGGCCTATAGGTGGACCTCCGGAAAAATTGTTTGGACAGAGGGCCTATAGGTGGACCTCCGGAAAAATTGTTTGGAGAGAGGGCCTGTAGGTGGACCTCCGGAAAAATTGTTTGGACAGAGGGCCTGTAGGGGGCCCTCCTGAAAAATTGTGGTAAAAGAGTGCCCGTTGGACCTCTAAAAAATGGCGTTTTTTGGGTCAGCGTTAGGCAAAGACGATATGGAGGAGGAGGAGGAGTAGGAGGAGTAGAGGAATCGGATACATAAGTTATTTAAATCTTTAGCTGCTTTCCCCCGGAGGAGATTTGAATTCCGATGAAATCCAGGCTTTGTTCATTTTAATAAGCGTCAGCCTGTCAGCGCTGTCAGTTGACAGGCGTGTACGCTTATCGGTGATGACGCCACCAGCTGCACTGAATACCCGCTCTGACAGCACGCTAGCGGCAGGGCAGGCCAGCACCTCCAAGGCATACAGCGCCAGTTCAGGCCACGTGTCCAGCTTTGAAACCCAGTAGTTGTATGGAGCAGAGTGATCGCTACGGACTTTGGACGCCGCTAGCGGCGTCAGATGGGAAGAATTGTTTCAGCTTGTGCACCAGGGACTGTTGATATCTATTCACTCTCATACTCCTTTCCTCTGCAGGGATGAGAGTGGAAAGGTTCTGCTTGTACCGTGGGTCCAGGAGAGTGAACAGCCAGTAATCGGTGTTTGAAAAAATTCTTCTAACGCGAGGGTCACGGGATAGGCAGCCTAACATGAAGTCTGCCATGTGCGCCAGAGTCCCAACACGCAAGAATTCCCTCTCCTCACTGGCCTGACTCTCCATTTCCTCCTCCTCCTCCTCCAAGTCCTCCTCTTCAGCCCATACACGCTCAAGAGTTAAGGACTGAGCACTGGTACCCTCTACTGTCTCGCCAACATTCTCCTCCTCTTCCTCCTCATCCTCATCCCCCTACTCCGATACGCGCTGAGAAACAGACCGGAGGGTGCTCTGGCTATCAAGCGACGTATCTTCCTCCACCGTCTCTTGTGACAAGCGCAAAGCATCCGACTTGATGCTGAGCAGTGAATTTTTCAACAGGCAAATCAGCGGGATGGTGAGGCTGATAATGGCGGCATCGCCGCTGACCATCTGTGTTGACTCCTCAAAGTTGCTCAACACCTGGCAGATATCAGACATCCACGTCCACTCCTCATTGTAGACTTGAGGAATCTGACTGACCTGACTACCAGTTCTGGTGGAAGTTGACATCTGGCAGTCTACAATCGCTCTGCGCTGCTGGTAAACTCTGGATAACATGTTTAATGTTGAATTCCATCTCGTGGGAACGTCGCACAACAGTCAGTGAGCGGGCAGTTGTAGGCGGCGCTGCGCTGCCCTGAGAGTGGCAGCATCTGTGGTCGACTTGCGGAAATGCGCACAGATGCGGCGCACCTTGGTGAGCAAATCAGACAGATTGGGGTATGTCTTGAGGAACCGCTGAACTATGAGATTGAACACGTGGGCCAGGCATGGCACATGTGTCAGTCTGCCGAGTTGCAGAGCCGCCACCAGGTTATGCCCGTTGTTACACACAACCATGCCTGGCTTGAGGTTCAGCGGTGCCAGCCACAGATCGGTCTGCGCCGTGATGCCCTGTAACAGCTCTTGGGCGGTGTGCCTTTTGTCACCTAAGCTCAGCAGTTTTAGCACCGCCTGCTGGCGCTTACCCACGGCACTGCTGCTGCGCCTAGAGCTACCGACTGAAGGCGCCGTGCCCACGGATGGTAATTCGGTGGAGGAGGAGGAGGAGGGGTCGGAGGAGGAGGAGGCATAGTACGTCTGAGAGACCGTGACCGAGGTAGGCCCCGCAATCCTCGGTGTGGGCAGTACATGAGCGGCCCCAGGGTCATTCTCGGTCCCAGCCTTCACCAAGTTAACCCAATGTGCCGTCAGTGAGATATAGTGTCCCTGCCCGGCAGCACTTGTCCACGTGTCCATGGTTAGGTGGACCTTCTCAGAAACAGCGTTGGTCAGGGCATGGATGATGTTCTGTGACACGTGCTGGTGTAGGGCTGGGACGGCACATTGGGAAAAATAGAGGCGGCTGGGGACCGAATACCGAGGGGCAGCCACCGCCATGAGATTGCAAAAGGCCTCGGTCTCTACCAGCCTATAGGGCAGCATCTCAAGGCTAAGCAATTTGGAGATGTGGACATTGAGGGCTTGGGCATGTGGGTGGGTGGAATTGTATTTCCTCTTGCGCTCCAGCGTCTGCTGTAAAGACAGCTGAACGCTGCGCTGGGACACATTGGTGGACACTGTGGAGGATCGTGGAGGCGAAGGTGTGGTTTTCCGGCGGGAGGCGCTCATGCCGGGGTCCTGGGCAGGGGGTTGACTAGCAGAGGCAGCGAGTGACGCAGGGGGTTGACTAGCAAAGGCAGCGAGTGACACAGGGGAAGGAGCAGTGGTGTGACCCGCAGGAGGTGGTGAATGGCCTTGGTTCCATTGAGTGGGGTGTTTAGCACTCATATGCCTGCGCATGCTGGTGGTGGTTAGGCTAGTAGTGGTGGCACCCCTGCTGATCCTGGTGTGGCACAGGTTGCACACCACAGTCCGTCGGTCATCCCCACTTTCTTTAAAGAACCTCCAGACTTGCGAACATCTAGGCCTCGCCATGGGAGCTTCACTACATGAAACAGTTGCTGCTGATGCACCAGCTCTGGCCCTGCTTCTCCCTCTGGCCACACCACTGCCTCTTACAACCTGTTCTGGTGCAGCACTCGCCTCCGCCTCAGAAGCACTGTCTTCACTCGGCATATCAACCCAGCTCGGGTCAGTCACCTCGTCATCCTCCGATTCCTCAGTCTGCTCCCCCCTCGGAAATCCTCCCCTAACAACAACTTCACCACTGTCTGACAACCGTGTCTCCTCATCGTCCGACACCTCTTTACAAACTTCTTCCACTAACTCAACATTGTCATCATCATCATCATCATCACCCACAGACTGCGACAGTTGGAAAACTTGGGCATCGGGAACGAGGTCAGCAGCAACCTGAGAAGTGGTTTGTGACTCTGGGAAGGGTCCAGAAAACAGTTGCTCAGAGTATGCCGGATCGCATTCCAAATTTTCCTGGGAGGGGGCAGACTGGGGGGAAGGAGGTTGAGGTGGAGGAGCCAGAGGAGTGCTCCCTTGGGTAACGTGGGTGGACTGCGTGGAAGACTGGCTTGTGGACAAATTACTTGAAGCATTATCCGCAATCCACGAGATCAGTTGTTCACACTGTTGTGGTTTCAACAGTCCTCTACCACGTGTCCCTGTAAGTTGAGACATGAAGCTAGGGAGTGTACCTCTGCGGCGTTCCACAGCTCCCTCATCACCAGGTACTGTCTCACCCTGCCCAGGACCACGGCCTCTGCCCCCTGCAGTAATTGAATGCCCACGCCCACGCCCTCGTCCTCGACCTTTAGCCCTGGGGTTCAACATTTTCTGTATATAATTGTATTCTATAAAAAAAATAAAAATAAATGGGCCTGGTGTACTGAAACCCACAAACTTGTTCAGTCTGGTTTAATTTAGTGACGTACAGAAAGTGTCACCTGGACAGAATATACGGTTTGGAGCGAGTGTGCTGAACTGTGACACACAGAAAGGTTACACGCAGCTGTGTGAAATGGATTTGTATCACTCAGCTAAAACAACAAAAAAACAAATTTTTTTCTATATTTTTTTTTATATTTTTTTTTTAGTTTTGTTTTTTTGGGAACGTGACGTGCAGAAACTATCGTACAGCTGACTGACACCCTACTGAGGGTGGCTATTTAGACTGCGACCCAGACAAATGTCGCACAGAGATTTTTAGGATCAAGCTTTACACGTGACAGGTAGCAAATGACTTGGTTGTATTCGGTGACGTACAGAAAGTGTCACCTGGACAGAATATACGTTTTGGAGCGAGTGTGCTGAACTGTGACACACAGAAAGGTTACACGCAGCTGTGTGAAATGGATTTGTATCACTCAGCTAAAAGAACAAAAAAACAAATTTTTTTCTATATTTTTTTTTATTATTTTTTTTTAGTTTTGTTTTTTTGGGAACGTGACGTGCAGAAACTATCGTACAGCTGACTGACACCCTAATGACGGTGGCTATTTAGACTGCGACCCAGACAAATGTCGCACAGAGATTTTTAGGATCAAGCTTTACACGTGACAGGTAGAAAATGACTTGGTTGTATTTGGTGACGTACAGAAAGTGTCACCTGGACAGAATATATGGTTTGGAGCGAGTGTGCTGAACTGTGACACACAGAAAGGTTACACGCAGCTGTGTGAAATGGATTTGTATCACTCAGCTAAAACAACAAAAAAACTAATTTTTTTTCTCTAATTTTTTTTATATATTTTTTGGGAGTTTTGTTTTTTTAGGAACGTGACGTGCAGAATTTATCGTACAGCTGACTGACAGCCTACTGAAGGTGGCTATTTAGACTGCGACCCAGACAAATGTCGCACAGAGATTTTTAGGATCAAGCTTTACACGTGACAGGTAGCAAATGACTTGGTTGTATTCGGTGACGTACAGAAAGTGTCACCTGGACAGAATATACGTTTTGGAGCGAGTGTGCTGAACTGTGACACACAGAAAGGTTACACGCAGCTGTGTGAAATGGATTTGTATCACTCAGCTAAAAGAACAAAAAAACAAATTTTTTTCTATATTTTTTTTTATTATTTTTTTTTAGTTTTGTTTTTTTGGGAACGTGACGTGCAGAAACTATCGTACAGCTGACTGACACCCTAATGACGGTGGCTATTTAGACTGCGACCCAGACAAATGTCGCACAGAGATTTTTAGGATCAAGCTTTACACGTGACAGGTAGCAAATGACTTGGTTGTATTTGGTGACGTACAGAAAGTGTCACCTGGACAGAATATATGGTTTGGAGCGAGTGTGCTGAACTGTGACACACAGAAAGGTTACACGCAGCTGTGTGAAATGGATTTGTATCACTCAGCTAAAACAACAAAAAAACTAATTTTTTTTCTATAATTTTTTTTATATATTTTTTTGGAGTTTTGTTTTTTTAGGAACGTGACGTGCAGAATTTATCGTACAGCTGACTGACAGCCTACTGAAGGTGGCTATTTAGACTGCGACCCAGACAAATGTCGCACAGAGATTTTTAGGATCAAGCTTTACACGTGACAGGTAGCAAATGACTTGGTTGTATTCGGTGACGTACAGAAAGTGTCACCTGGACAGAAAATACGGATTGGAAAGAGTGTGCTGAACTGTGACACACAGAAAGGTTACACGCAGCTGTGTGAAATGGATTTGTATCACTCAGCTAAAACAACAAAAAACTAATTTTTTTTCTATATTTTGTTTTAATTTTTTTTTTTAGTTTTGTTTTTTTGGGAACGTGATGTGCAGAAACTATCGTACAGCTGACTGACACCCTACTGAGGGTGGCTATTTAGACTGTGACCCAGACAAATGTCGCACAGAGATTTTTAGGATCAAGCTTTACACGTGACAGGTAGCAAATGACTTGGTTGTATTCGGTGACGTACAGAAAGTGTCACCTGGACAGAATATACGGTTTGGAGTGAGTGTGCTGAACTGTGACACACAGAAAGGTTACACGCAGCTGTGTGAAATGGATTTGTATCACTCAGCTAAAACAACAAAAAAACAAATTTTTTTGGTATATTTTGTTTTGGATTTTTGTTTTTTTGGGAACGTGACGTGCAGAAACTATCGTAGAGCTAACTGACACCTTACTGACGGTAGCTATTTAGACTGCGACCCAGACAAATGTCGCACAGAGATTTTTGGGATCAAGCCATACACGTGACAGGCAGCAAATGACTTGGTTGTATTCGGTGACATACAGAAAGTGTCACCTGGACAGAAAATAGTGAGTGTACTGAACTGTGACACACAGAATGGTTCCACACTGCTGTGTGCAATGGATTTGTATCACTGAGATATGACATAAAAAATAAAAGGGGGTTATACATGGCGATAGCTGCACTACTAGTGCCAGCCAGCCAAGTGACAAAAAAAAAAAATGTCTTCTAGCCCTTAGAAGGGCTGTTGGGTTCTTTGTGGGTGATCCCTGCCTAACAGAGAACTAAATGCAGGCCCTAACACTGTCCCTGAAACCCAGCAGCTCTATCCCTAACGACATCCAGACGGCATCTGAGCCGAGCACCGTGGCCAGTCGGTAGTATATTCCAGGGTCACCTGATCAGGCCAGCCAACCCCTGCTATCGACATGTAAGGGACCCACGTGATGCTGGGTGTACCGTAGAGTCTCCTAGCTTGTGATTGGCTGTGTTTTTAGGCGCCTAAAAAGCACGATGCGGAAGTTGCCATTTCCTCGAGCATGGCGAGATACTCGTCTGAGCAGCGAGCACTTACGAGTACCCTAATACTCGAACGAGCACCAAGCTCGGACGAGCATGCTCGCTCATCTCTAGTTACTACACGTTTCCACTACAGGATGAGCATAGTGGGCATATCCAGATTCTGTCTTTTTTTAAGCACGTCCAGGGCTGGACACCTTTATCTTTCTTGACAGTGCCTGCTATGAAGTCTATAAGCTTCTTGTTAAGCAGTTTTCCTCAACAGAGTTTCTACTCACACGTCCTCTTGACACTGGTGTGCTTTTCAAATTTATAAATTCTTTTCTCTCCCCTTTAGCTGATGTTTCAGTTTTCTTTGTTAGTTAGATTCTCCAGGGCAGTGTTCTCTCTACACTGAAATCTCTAACTATTCCCTATGGGAGGGTGAAAACAGCCCCACCTAGCAACTGGTTACTATGGCCTGTTAACTGTTAACTGCCCAGTACACAGAAAATGCATATTATAACATTAATCATATTCTGATATTTTAACAACATACATCTAGAAAATGCACATAAAACCCATTTGCAGTGGAACACAGTGGGATGCTGCAAAAAAGTTAAAAGATAACAGACCTTAGTAACCAGTTGCTAGGTGGGACTATTGTCACCGTTCCCATAGGGAGTGGTTTAAGCGTTCAGTGTAGAGACAGTGGATGTCTGTGGAGTGTGGTGTGTGCTGAGGCAGCAGAACACAGCCCTGAGGAAAACTGGCTTACCAGAAAGAAGAATAAACACCATCTAAAGTGGCAACAGAAGAATTTATATATTTGAAGAGCATACCAGTGTCAAGAGGAGATGTGAGTAGAAGCCCTGTAGAGGTAAACAGCTTAGCAAGAATCTTAGAGACCCCATAACAGACATTCTGGCCCTGGACAAACCAAAAAGGCAACCACCATACTACATCTAGATAAATAACATAAGATAGATAACATTTCTGTATAGATAACACATGAACCACCATTTTCAATAGGGGTACAGGGGAATGCCTCATTGGGACCCTGAGCAAGGTGGTCCCCTAGTCTCCCACCTCCTGCACAAGTAGCACATAACACAGTAGACTTACTGCACTACATACATACTGTATATTTAGTGTGCAGCACCTCAATAGCCTATGTTCATATAAAAATAGTATTTATTATATCTGAATATATCCGTACAGTGGGCCCCCAAAATACATTTTACTGGTGGGCCCTAGGTACCGCAGTCCAACACTGGATGGACATACTTTACTTACTCCTGTAGTAACATTAACTATGAATTCAGCAACCCATTAAAAAGCTGCAGAGCTAAGTCTGACATTGGGGTTCACCCTGTCGTTGCATGATGAGAAAGTGTTGTACCCCTATTTCTGGATGCTTATGCAAAAGACAGCTAGAGAAGTACAATATGAAGAGGATCGGCCTATTAATTGTTACTGCAGCCGTGTAATCTATAATAACTGGAAACTGCACATTGTGTAAGAACTTGATTCTTCTGAAAAGAACTGTTCCACTGCAAAATTGACCCATCATTACTTCCAGTGCTGCAGGTTACCCTGCCTTGCTCCTCACAATTCATCTTCATCAAGGGCAACCCAAACAATCATCAGGCAAAAGAATACCCAGAACCAGGGTGTGTCCCCCGAAAGGAAGAAAGGTGCACCCTTCCCATCACTGCTTGGCCCAGAAGAGTCACCATGTAACCACCATTCTTGATGCTATCTCCTCTTTCCTTTCCTCTTCTGGACTCTCTGCAATTGTACAAGGGGCAGGAGTAAGTAAGGTATATCCATCCAGTGTCGGACTGGGGTACCTAGGGCCCACCAGTAAAATTTATTTTGGGGGCCCACTGTACGGATACATTCAGATATAATAAATACTATTTCTATATGAACACAGGCTGGTTGAGGTGCTGTACATTGAATATATGTATGTAGTGCAGTAAGTCTACTGTGTTATGTGCCACTTGTGCAGGGGGTGGGAGACTAGGGGTCCACCTTGCTCAGGGGCCCAACGGGGGATTCCCCTGTACCCCTGTGGGCCAGTCTGATCCATCGCCTTTTGGAAATGGTGGTTATTGTGTTATCTATACAGAAATGTTATCTGTCATTATAATCCTGCCTGTGATGAAAGTGAGATGACTGCTAAGAACTTATCTCTACTGAACAGGAATTATTAGCCTATTGTGAGGGTCAGTAACCAGACTGAAAACTGACAGCTTCTAAGATTTTGTTTTAAAAAACTTTTTAAAAAATCACCGCAATTTCATAAAAAATATGCTTAACATACAAAACATATATCGAGCAATAGATCATTTTCTGATGATAGTTTTCCTTTAAACTTTTTAAGCATATTGAAGTCTGTGAAGGTAAATTTTAATGTCAGAGGATACAGATATAAAGGCATGGAAAAAAAGCACATTTTTATTTTTACCATCTCTTCCAAGTCCAATTTTTTTTTTGGTGGCGGCAGCACACAGCAGCGCGTCCAACCCATGCTGTTACTATCCTTTTACACATTCTTCTGGCGGACCTTACTGCTCAACTCATCAAGTCACAAAAGTCATGAATTATTCTTAGCCGTCAAAATATAAAAATCTAGAAAACTGTCTCATGTGAGATTTTCTTCTTGATGTTCTACTCGTGGAACAACAGGTGGATATAAAAGGAAAAGTTGAATATAGTGGCTCACCAAAATCAAGAAATATGATTAAGGTGCTCTCACCCTTGACCTTACCCAAGGGTCTTTGTGGAAAATAGCAATAAATAATGGGATTGGGTGGGCACACTTACATTAGGTGTTATGGCAATAATTGATATGGCAATATTTGATATTTATAGATATTCAGACTGTTAGTGATTAATGTATGGAGACTGTTAGTAGTTGATGTATGTAAACCATATGATAATAAGTATATATACTAAAATTGTTGTAACAAAATATTTCTATGTTATTTATTACGTTATCCTAATATAAAAGGTAATACTGAACTGGGCCCAGTTTTACAAAAAATGATAAAAATGTTGAAACATAAAATATATATATAAAACGAAAAGTACTGGAAAAAATAATAATATAAACAGTAAAAATATGTGTGAACAATAAAAATATCAAATAATAGAAAAGTCCATTATGAATTGTCCAATGGGATATATTTTAGTCCAGTCAAATATTTGTATTGCAGCGAGATCCACTGAGATATATTTATACCAGAAAGTGATGTCAATCTCAATGTTCCTTATCAGTGAATGGCGTCCTCTATTCAGGATAAAATATTCAGGGTAGAATGTTGCCAGTCTTATAAGTATTAAAATGTTGCCAGTCTGATCCAATCTGTGCTGTGGCGCGCGCGCTTGCCGGCGTTTGAAGTTAACCTCGTGGCGTCCCACGTGGATGCTGGCTTAGTGCTGCAGCGTTACAATGTTGAAGCAGGTTCTCCGTTGTATCAAGGGGAACTTGTAATTGCGCTAAGTAGTGGTAGCTTGCAGGTACGCTGTATAGTGGTTACTTACTTTCTCAATGAGAAAGGGGGCAGTTAGGACCCCCGAAACGCGTTTGGGATTAAGAGATTCCATGAGAACAAGTGAAAGTAACCACTATACAGCGTACCTACAAGCTACCACTACTTAGCGCAATTACAAGTTCCCCTTGATACAACGGAGAACCTGCTTCAACATTGTAACGCTGCAGCACTCAGCCAGCATCCACGTGGGACGCCACGAGGTTAACTTCAAACGCCGGCAAGCGCGCGCGCGCCACAGCACAGATTACTAGAGAGCGGAGGAGACGGAGAGAGGATACGCCAGAACAAACGCCGCATACTCCAGAGAAGTGAGTAAAGTACCAAGCCTGATTGGCAATATAAGATTATATACATCATAGATCTATATCTTAAAATCAGACTGGCAACATTTTAATACTTATAAGACTGGCAACATTCTACCCTGAATATTTTATCCTGAATAGAGGACGCCATTCACTGATAAGGAACATTGAGATTGACATCACTTTCTGGTATAAATATATCTCAGTGGATCTCACTGCAATACAAATATTTGACTGGACTAAAATATATCCCATTGGACAATTCATAATGGACTTTTCTATTATTTGATATTTTTATTGTTCACACATATTTTTACTGTTTATATTATTATTTTTTCCAGTACTTTTCGTTTTATATATATATTTTATGTTTCAACATTTTTATCATTTTTTGTAAAACTGGGCCCAGTTCAGTATTACCTTTTATATTAGGATAACGTAATAAATAACATAGAAATATTTTGTTACAACAATTTTAGTATATATACTTATTATCATATGGTTTACATACATCAACTACTAACAGTCTACATACATTAATCACTAACAGTCTGAATATCTATAAATATCAAATATTGCCATATCAATTATTGCCATAACACCTAATGTAAGTGTGCCCACCCAATCCCATTATTTATGGATATAAAAGGAAATATCCTTCTAGTGCTACTACTGCCCACATTATTTATTGAACCTCATGTATAAATTATATCCAAGGCAGCAAACACAGTAGCTCACGACAGTTGCCAAATGTGCATTTTGTGCAAACACCAGCTCCATTTTAAGGTACTGTGAGTTTTTTTTTTCCTAAAGATTCATTCTTTGACTTTTTTCTTAAAAATATTTCTAGAACAAAATACAGATCGGTGGCTTTAAGCGCCAGGGATTCTGTTAAGGCTTTGTGTACAAGGCAGAGCCATGCATGTACTACAGAACCACATACACCTTGTGTGCCACTGTATGGGGCCTTCGTGCGGCACCATATTATGGAGATAATATCCCCAATTAATGTTAGGATAAAGGCACAGAAAAGATGTAGCGGTAACTTCAAGGTGTGCCATATTCTGTCTCTGTTGAACTTTTTCAGAGAGTGGTGTGATCAATATTACCTAGGTGCTCTCTGACCTCCAAATGATCAATATTTCAAAAAATATTGTCAAATCAGGAAAATGCCATTTACTGTTATTGTGCATCCATAGATGAAGTCAGGCAGAAATCCAATTTAAGGGTGACTTAAAGGGCTTGTCTAGGTTAAAAAAAAATCAACTAAAAGAATGAACAACTGAATAGATACATTCCCTGCCACTCCAGCATTGGTGGTCCCCACCTGAATTTATTTGTCCTGCACTGATGATGTCACATACATCTTTGTGGACCACTGCAGCCAAGCACATTACACGTTGGATTAAAGAAGTTTTTCATCTCCTGCTTCTGTTCTGTACTGTCACCAGCTTTTGCACTGGCCTACTGACTATAATGGGTGAGATGAACCAAGCCCAATCAATGTACTGATCGCCTGTCAGCAGTGATCCTAGGAGTAGGTGAAAATGCTGTGTTTTTTTTGAACTATAAAAAAATGAATGCTAAAATGTCTCTGCATCTTATTGTCCAAAGGCAGAGAGCTCACTTGCTCCAGGGTGCGCTGCACTGGGCTCCCTTTGTCTTTCCTGCTCTCCACTCCACACTCCCTGCCTGTCCTCCTCCGCACCCCACTCCGTCTGCCTGTCCTGTTCTGAACTCCACTCCCCCTGCCTGCCCTGCTCTGCAGTTCACTACTCCTGCCTGTCCTGCTCAGCAGTCCATTCCCCTTGCCTGTCCTGCTCAGTGCTCCACTCCCCCTGCCTGTCCTGCTCTGCACTCCACTACCCCTGCCTGTCCTGCTCAGTGCTCCACTACCCCTGCAATTCCTATACTGTACTCCACTCCCCCTGCTGGTCTTGCTCATTATTCCATTCCTCCTGCCAGTCCTTCTCAGTACTCCACTCCCCCTACCCGTCCAGCTCAGCATTCCACTCCCACTGCCTCACCCCTCTGCACTTTACCCTCCCCCACAACTGTCCTGCTCTGTACTCCACTCTCCCTGCCTGTCCTGCTCAGTGCTCCACTCCCTCTGCCGGTCCTGCTTAATGCTCCACTCCCCCTGCCTGTCCTGCTCTTAATCAGAAGATGTTGCTCCATGCAGCTTGGAGTGCTACAAAGGAAGATAGAGCACAGCACTCTGTGCTACAAGTTAGGGACAGTAGAGCTCTACCATTCAGTAGAGAAGAGCTGATTTGCTAATTGCAGTAATGTGTTTTCCTCTTGAGCAGTCTCAGCCACACAGAGCAGCACAGCAGCATGTGAAAACATTATCAGCCTGGAGAATGATGTTCCTAAATAGTGGTTTATGGTGCCAAAAGGTCAGGACATAAAAGTGGCTTGCTGGTACTGTATTTAAAGGGACTTTCCCGGCTTCTGATATTGATGACCTATCCTGTGGTTGTGTGGTGTTGGACCCCTACAGATTGGAAATTAATATTGATCTTGAGAATAGGTCATTAATACCATGAGCCCAGAAAACCCCTTTGTTTTTACTACATGCCTCCATAAAAGAAGATTTATACTTACCTGCTCCCCACCACACTGTGCTGCCTCTGCTGTGACCACAATCTGGTCCCTGGCTTGTTTTCTTCTGCCACTGCATGGACATGGTCATATGCACCGCTCCAGCCAATGACTGGCTTCAACTTTGATGTGCTGTTTGTGGCCATGCCACTGCTGAAGCCAGTCATTGGCTGCAGCGATGCATGTGACAATGCCTATGCAGTGCTGGAAAAAAAAAAACAGGCGGATGCGTCTCAGGTTGGAGTGCACCGCCGAGACTGTTGTAGACTGTTGTAGATATGATTGTGGCCCGTGATTTAGCTGGACCTATAGCCCCTTTAACAAGGGCTACAGGAATATGTTTTTATTCAGAAAAAAACCCTATATTTTTAATTATCCAACTGCTTCCTGGCTGGAACGCATCACCACTTCCGGCCCGACGGTCACGTGACTGGAGGTGGACTCGAGCGTTCCCAGCACGTGGGGAGCAGAGTCAAGCAGTGGTACACCTATAAATGTAAGTGTGTTTCCCTATTTACTGTACATTTTCTGCTCCTGAGGAAGGGGATATTTATGTCAAAAATCCCCGAAACACGTCAAGCTGTTTTATATTGAATAAAAGAACACCTTTACGCCTAACATTCTATAGGCGACCTCGGCGAGGGAGGTGTGGGTGACAAGTGTTATGTGCTTATCTTGTTTCACCCCCCTCCCTGGTGAAGTAAGTCCTCAGTACAATAACCTCTGCAATGGAGAGTATTTTTCTTTTATTATTTGTATTATTCTAAATACAGTGCCTTTTACCCCAGGTTGGGGAACTTCAGCCACTATATCCTCCTGACCCACAGAACCAATCAGCTGAGACTATTACACCCTTAATCACTCGTGGTCACTCAATCCACTTGGACTTTGAGATCTTGCTTAGACATTCACTATTTCAATCCTTTAGCACCCCAAACACTCCTTACTCTCTCTGCATCTATATGGCGGTCCACCTTGGGAACCGTTTTCTTTTTTGTATTGGGTAGCAGCCTCTGATTACTTGTCCCGTCTTCTTTATTTACTTTTGTTTCATTCCTCCGGACACCTATTTCTCCTCTGGTGCTTCCTAAATAAAAGATTTTTTCCCCTCTTCCTGTCCAAACTTCCACTCACTCTATTTTTTCCTCTTTTGTCTCTGGAAGAAAACAAACCAGGGACCAGAATGTCCAAAATTGTTAATCCTCTATTTAGTTTGTATACTGTCAACAGCTTCAGACAATAGTGTTCTAGCACAGAGCCTGACCATTTAGCCCCTTAGATGCAGTGGTTCATAGCAACCACAGCATTTAAGGGTTTACAGAGAGTGGGTTTACTCTTTCCCCATCGGGCCCTCGAAGATGCGATTGCAGGGTCTTGATGGTTGCTATGGAAGCCTGCCAGGCACTGTGAGAGGCAGGCCCTGGTAGGTGAAGTGTCAGTGTAAAACTGACAGGTTCAATACACTGCAATAGTTAACTTCCACAGTATATTGTACTAGCAATCAAATCATTGTATATTCAAGTCCCCAAGAGGGACTTAAAAAAGGGTTAAAAAATAATTAAACAAGTAATAAAACAAAAATATTACACCAAAAAATTCAAGTAAGGAATCACTTTTTTCCCCTTACCCAGTCATTTATAATTTGTAAAAAAAAAATGAAAAAATATAAATAAGCTACATATCATTGGTATTGCAGCATCCGTAATGACCTTATCTACAAAAAGATCTTATTCAGCACGAGCAAAAATTAAAACGTAATTATGGAATTGCTGTTTTTGTCACCTCATCTCACAAAAAAGGTATAAAAAGCAATCGAAAAGTCCTATATACATGACTTAAAAATGGTACGAATAGAAACCTCAACTGCTTTGGTAACAAAATAGAAAAGGTATGGGTCTTATATATAGTGGTGCAAAAAATATATATTTTTTTAACAAAAAAGGGATTTTATGCTGGAAAAACACAGAACACATAGAATAAAGCTATCATATATACCACATGCTGAGCCCCATAAAAAAAAAACACTCACCCCCCCCAAAGAAAATCAAATGGAAAGCAATTATAAAGTCATATGTATCTATAAATAGTACCAATAAAAGTACAGCCCATCCCGCAAAATATACAGCCCCTGACAGCTATGTTTAGAGAAAAATAAAAATGCTGTTGATTTTAGTATAGGGTGATGCAAAATATAACTGATGTTTAATTTGAAAAGGTGTTTTTTAATGCAAAAGTAGTAAAACAAGAAAAATATATATATATATAAATTTGGTTTTGACATATTTGTATCCACCTGCAGAATAAATAATATATCATATATAGGTGAACCCCATAAAAAAAACACTGACAGATTTGAAATTTTTGCCCACCTCACCTCAAAATTAAATAAAAAGAGATCAAAAAGCCAAATATACCCCAAAATGATAGCAATAAC
Organism: Rhinella marina; assembly: GCA_900303285.1. Taxonomy (NCBI): domain Eukaryota; kingdom Metazoa; phylum Chordata; class Amphibia; order Anura; family Bufonidae; genus Rhinella; species Rhinella marina. The sequence continues at coordinate 101,360 of ONZH01007379.1, forward strand.
TGCAGCTTATCCCATCAAAAAAATCAAGGCATCACATGACTCTATTGGGCAAAAAATCAAAAGTAATGGCTCTTAAAATAACATTTCAGCAAATTCAATGCTCCAAAATCCAAATCACAGTCCGTCCCTTCTGAGCCATGCCATGTCCACAATTCACACTCAGGAAAAATTGTATAACAAAGGTAAGTGGTGCTTTTTCTTCTTTTAACCCTTGTAAGGATTAAAAATTTAGGGCTAAAGCCACATAGTATTGGAAAAAAAAGCAATTTTTCATTTTCACTGTTCAATATTAATTCTATGAAACACCTGTCAAAACCCACCAATATGCCCCTAGCTGAATTCTTTGGGAAGAGGGTGTAGTTTTGAAAATAGGTTTATTTCTTGGGGCTTCCACTGTAATGGTACCTTAAAGGGGTTTTCCGAGTTATATATATTGATGACCTATCCTCAGGATAGGTCATCAATATCAGATCGGCGGGTATCCGACACCTGGCACCCCCGCCGATCAGCTGTTTGAAGAGGAGGCGTGCGCCGTACCAGCGCTGCCTCCTCTTCACTGTTTACATGCTGGCCATGAGTAGGTGTAATTAGGTGTAATAGACTTGTATGGAAGCGATTCTTCCCATTGAAATGAATGGGGTGGTTAAGTGTAATTACACCTACTCACCGATACCCCCGTTACAGCCAGCATGTAAACAGTGAAGAGGAGGCAGCGCTGATACGGCGCGCGCCTCCTCTTCAAACAGCTGATCGCGGGGGTGCCAGGTCTCGGACCCCCGCCGATCTGATATTGATGACCTATCCTGAGGATAGGTCTTCAATATATATAACTCGGAAAACCCCTTTAAGGGTGTTGCAAGATCGACATGGTGACCAAACTCATTCCAGAAAAATGTTTATTTCAAAAGCCAAATGGCACTCCTTCAATCCTGAACCCTGCAGCGTGCCCATACAGCAGGTTACAGCAACATATGGTATGTTGCCGTACTCGGGAAAAATTTCATTCAAATTTTTGGAGTGCTTTTTCTTCTTAAAACTTTAATTTTGAAGACAAAACTACATACTGTATTATTGTTAACATACTTTTTTATTTTCATTCTAAGAAATTCTATGAAACACCTGTGGGTTCAAAATGTTCACTACACCCCTATGATAATTTCTTGAGAGATGTTTCCAAAATTGGGACTTTTGGGGGTGTTTTATATGTCAAGGTCTCTGCAAACCTTAAATAGTGCCTGAAAAACGTCCTAGAAATATGAGGCCTCCAAAATCCACAAGATGCTCCTTCAATTCTGAGACTGGTATTTGAGTCAGGTTGCAATCCAGGGCCACATATTTGGTATTTCTAAAAACTACAGAATTTGAGTAATACATTTGAAGGTTTGTATTTCTACTTTATCACCTGTTATGTTGAAAATCTGCAAAAAAGTGACATTTTTAAATTAAACCCCCATTTTGCACACCTAAAGGCCCCTTTCATTCGAGCGGGTTCCACGCTCCAGACTTTCAGCATGAGTATACAGTGGCTCCCATCCTGACATCCCAGCACTGATGGGTTCACATAGCATTATATTGATTTATGATGCTATGTAACCCTTACAGTTCTGGAATGTATTGGATAACACTGGCAGCATTATTTCAGTGTTATCCAATACATTCCAGACCTCTAATGGTTACAGAGCATCATAAATCAATATAATGCTATGCTACCTCGACAATGCTGTGAGGTCAGGACAGGAGTTGCTGCATACTTAGACTGTCCGGAGCGTGGAAATCGCTTGTCTGAAAGGGGCCAAAGAGTAAATAAACGTGGAAGGTTATTATTTTATGGTCCCTATTTCCCAGGTGTCCCTCAACCTGCACATCTGTTGTTCGTTCAGGCTTATTGGTTAAATACTAAGTCCAGTGTGGCCGTCCTTATAGTCGGATCCTGAACAAGTTGGGAAAGGTAGTTGGCTTTGGTTATTGCCAAGAACCTGTTTTCTTTATGAGATATACAGTTTCCCAGTATACAGTATATCTGAGTAGTTGAAGTCCCCCATAATAACAACCTCATTGTGATTTGCTCTCTCATCTGTCTCCTTTAGTAGTAGATTTCTGTGCACTCTGCTAGATTAGGCAGCTTATAACAAACTCCTTTCAGTATTTTATTATTGTTTTTTCCTCCATGTATTTCTACCCACAGTGACTCCACATGTTCATGTCCCTCACTTATATCTTCCCGGAGTGTGGGCTTTAGAAAGAACTTTAGATTATGGCAAACCCATCCCCCTCTTCGGTTTTGATGATCATTTAAACACTCCTCCAACCTTCTAGCCATGTTCTCCCCTAAAACAGCTGGCCCTTCCCCATTAAAGTGTAGCCCATCCCTACAATAGAGCCTGTAGCCGACAAACAAGTGAGTCATGTTCTCCAGGAACCCAAACTCCAAACTTGTTTACCTCTCTAATCTCCTACTGCCTTTCTGGTGTGGCTCGTGGTACAGGTAGCATTTCAGAAAACACTATCTTTGAGGTCCTTGCCCTTAGCTTGTGACCTAAATCCCTAAAATAATTTTTATGAAAACCCCAAAGGATGCTGTAAAATGTCATTTGGAATACTTTGAGGGGTGCAGTTTTCAAAATTGGGTGATATATGGGAGGTTCTAATACATAGGTCATTTAAGCCAATTCAGAACTGTATTGGTCCCTCAAAAAATAGGATTACTAGGTAGGAATTGGATTTCTGCTTTGGCTGTTTATATGCAGGGTGCCTATTATGTTCCCACCAGCCTGAATTGCGAGATAGCGATTAGATTGTGCTTTGGCTGTTTGTATGCAGGGCATCTGCCGTTGTTGAAGCCAGATAGACTGCGGCTAAAATGATAATTCCAAGCGCCTCCATTTTAGCAATATTTTACCTGGCTCCACAACAGCTGGTGGGAACGTAGTAGGTGCCCTGCATATAAATAGCCAAAGCAGAATCCAGTTGCTATCTAGTAATCCAGGCTAGTGGGAGCACACTAGGCTCCGTACATACAAACAGCCGAGGCAAAATTCAATCACTACTTAGCGAATACGGTTGACAGAAACGCATCAGGCGTCCGGTACATAACAGCCCAGGTAGAATCTATTCAGCCCTCTCCGGCTAAAACGCTGTAGGCGTCCTACAATAGCATCCAAGGCAGAAAACAGCAATTATCTAAATCAACAGGAACACTTACAGTTCATTTTTAAGTTAAAACTTGTATACTCAGAAATAGTGCATAATTTGATCAGATACACCAGATAATGTAGGAGCGAAATAAACCTACTGAATGGTTATTATAAGTTCTTGTGCCAGATACACAGCTGAGGCATCTCTAACACAAATGCTGTGGTAAGAGCTGATACATTGATTCCATATTGTTACCACATCAAGACGCCTGTGACTAAGAAAATAATTTACCTCGACTCAGTGGGCATCGAATAACTACAATAAAGTAGCTAGGATGACTGCAAGGTTTTAACAAAATAGAGGTTTAATATAATGGAAATAAAATTTAAGTATTATGGGCACACCAAGCTAACCTAATTTTTGTATTACTGATTCATGGAGGTTGTGTGAACGGGTCCACACCTATTTCGCAAAATAGCTTCAATGGCCAGCACGCGATCTTGCCGAGCCATGGCTCCGCAAGAAATTTTAGAACATGTCCTATGTAACATAGGCATAGGCATTTTGAATGGGGTGCATGGCCGTGTGTTCCGCAAATTTGTCATTGTTATTTTAATATTTAGTGTTATTATTTTTAGGCATGTGCTATATTGCAACTTTTTGTAGCACGACTGATTGATTTTAAAGGGGTTGTCTCATCTCGCTGTTACTAAGGCAACATGAGACACAGTTACGATCACCTCCCAGCCAGGAAACAGCAAAATGCTCCGGCACTATGCTGTGTCAGTAGCTCTTATTGCAGTGCATGAAACAGAGGAGCACAACAAGCTCTGCTGTTTTTGAGTTAGGGAGACAGCATAACTTGTTGCGCTGTTTCAGTAGCTGTCATGCACCGCAATGAGAGTTACTAAAACAGAAGAGCGCCGGAGCTTTCTGCTGTTTCCATGCCAGGAGGTGATCGGAACTGTTTCAACTCGACAAGATAGTAACGACAAGATGAAAAAAGCCCTTATTGAATGATAGCTACGGTGCACAAGACTGCATTCAACTGAATGCATTCATTAGATTTGCAACTGTAATTAGTTGCACTACAAAAAGTCGCAGTGTAGCCTTAGGCCTTGTATCACAAATGAGTAGAGATGAGCGAGCACTAAAATGCTCAGGTGCTCGTTATTCGAGTCGAATTTTTCCCGATGCTCGGGTGCTCGTTTCGAATAACGAACCCCATTGAAGTCAATGGGAGACTCAAGCATTTTTTGCAGGGGACCAAAGCTCTGCACAGGGAAGGTTGCGTGAAAACCTGGAAACCTCAGAAAATGATGGAAACACCATGGAAATGGCCAGGAAACAGCAGGGGCAGCATGCATGGATACCTCTGAGGCTGCCTAATCGTACCATTACCATTACGCCAAATTCTGACAATTGTGCTGACCCAGACCAAGATGGGCAAGGCACATGCCCATCACATGTTAGTAAAGCACCCAACTAGGTGCAACGAAGGTCCATCACCGCCTGCGCCATGCTAGCACTGCTCTCCTATCCCCCGCCCCAGGACGCAGACATAAGCGTCTCCCACCCCGCACCCACCCAGTAGACCACAGCGTACACAAAGTTCTCCCAGCACAGTGCCCAGCTCTCCCCATCCCAGACGGGCAAACACGCACCCACCACCCACCCACCCTGTCCACGGCAGACACAAAGACCTCCAAGCACAGTGCCCAGCTTTCCTAATTCCAGACGGGCTAAGACACACACTGCACCCACCTATTAGTCTCCACACGTGGGTGGGTGCAGAGCCTTTTAGTGCCCCTCAAGACAATGTTTGTGTGCCAGGGCCTTGTAGTAACCCTCCTTGAAGTTGTGGGGGAGAGGCCGCCGGTGACCCTCAAGACAATTTTGGCCGACAGTGTAGTGGCGAGCCTCCAAAAAATCATGGGTGAGAGCCTGGAGGTGACCCTCAGAAACAAATGGTTTAAAAAAGCATGGTGGTGCACCCCTGAATGACAGTCTGTGACTGAGATTGCAGGTGAATCCGCTAAAATTGTAGTCTAGCACACCTTGGTGGTGAACCCCTAAATTACACAGTTTGACTAAGATTGCAGTTTACAGCATGGGGGTGAACCCCAGGATGACTTGTTAAGACTGAGATTGCAGTTTACAGCATGGCGGTGAACCCCAGAGTGGCTTGGTTAGACTAAGATAGCAGCTGAACCACCCAAAAATTTAGCCTGACACAGCATGGTGACTACAGTCCAGTGAACAATTCTGTGGTGTGCGGTACAGTAGCCGCAGTCTAGAAAATACGTTTTTCCTCTCACTTATATATACTACAGTCCAGTGAAAAATTGTGTGTTGTGCGGTACACTAGCCGCAGTCTCGAAAATACGTTTTTCCTCTCAGATCCATTTAATACAGTCCAGTGAAAAATTCTGTGTTGTGCGGTACCCTAGCTACATTCTAGAGAATACGTTTTTTCTCTCAGATACATGTACTACAATCCATTCAACAATTGTGTGGTGTGCGGTACATTAGCCGCAGTCTAGAGAATATGTGTTTTCTCTCAGATCAATTTAATACAGTCCAGTGAAAAATTCTGGGTTGTGTGGTACACTAGCAGCAGTCTAGAGAATACGTTTTTTCTCTCAGATACATTTAATACAGTCCAGTGAAAAATTGTGTGGTGTGCGGTACACTAGCCGCAGTCTAGAGAATAAGTTTTTTCTCTCAGATCCATTTAATACAGTCCAGTGAAAAATTCTGTGTTGTGCGGTACACTAGCAGCAGTCTAGAGAATACGTTTTTTCACTCAGATCCATTTAATACAGTCTAGTGAAAAATTCTGTGTTGTGCGGTACACTAGCCGCAGTCTAGAGAATACATTTTTTCTCTCAGATACATATACTACAGTCCATTGAACAATGTTGTGGTGTGCACTAGCCGCAGTCTAGAGAATGCGTTTTTGGCCTCAGATAGTAATTCTACAGTCTACTGTCTACTGAAAATGGTTTTGGTCTCAGATGCGGCATACTCACAGGAACTCTTTTCAGGACCCTACCCAGAGACACAAACCACTGCTCAACAGCAACCTGAGCAGTTGCTCTGTCCCGATGCCCAAAATTTAGAACTTTCGCAGTCTGTGGGTGATGAGAGTGTGGATTATTTGAAAGTAGTGTGTCAAGAGGTGTCAGATGATGATGAGACACGGTTGTCAGACAGTGACGTTGTTGTCAGGGCAGTAAGTCCGAGGGGGGAGCAGAGTGAGGAATCGGGGGAAGAGCTGGTGGATGATAAGGTGACTGACCCGAGCTGGGTTGGTAAGCCTAGTCAAGACAGTGCTTCTGAGGGGGAGGCAAGTGCAGCACCAGAACAGGTTGGAAGAGGCAGTGGGGTGGCCAGAGGGAGAAGCAAGGCCAGAGCAAGTAGATCAGCAACTGTTTCACGGAGTGAAGCTCCCGTGCCGAGGCCTAGATGTTCACAAGTCTGAAGGTTCTTTAAAGAAAGTGAGGATGACCGACGGACTGTGGTGTGCAACCTGTGGCACACCAGGATCAGCAGGGGAGCCACCACTACCAGCCTAACCACTACCATCATGCGCAGGCATATGAGTGCTAAACACCCGACTCAATGGAACCAAGGCCGTTCACCTCCTGCGGGTCACACCACTGCTCCTTCCCCTGTGTCACATGCTGGCTATGCGAGTCAACCCCCCGCCCAGGACCCAGGCACGAGCGCCTCCCGCCCTACAACCACCCTTTCACCTCCACAATCCTCCACACCCTCCACTAATGTGTTCCAGGGCAGCGTTCAGCTGTCTTTACATCAGACATTTGAGCGCAAGCGCAAAAACAATTCCACCCACCCACATGCACAAGCCTTAAACGTCCACATCTCCAAACTGCTGAGCCTGGAGATGCTGCCCTATAGACTGGTAGAGACTGAGGCTTTCCGCAACCTGATGGCGGTGGCTGTCCCTCGGTACTTGGTCCCCAGCCACCACTATTTTTCCCGATGTCCCAGCCCTACACCAGTATATTTTCAGAGAACATCATCCGTGCCCTGACCAAAGCGGTTACTGAGAAGGTCCACCTAACCACGGACACATGGACAAGTGCTGGCGGGCAGGGACACGATATCTCCCTGACGGTACATTGGGTTAACCTGGTGGAGGCTGGGACCGAGTCTGCCCCTGGGGCCGCTCATGTGCTGCCCACACCAAGGATTGCGGGGCCTACCTCGGTCACGGTTTCTCAGGCTTATTATGCCTCTTCCTCCAACCCCTCCTCCTCTCAATTACCATCCGTGAGCACAGAGCCTTCAGTCGGTACCTCTAGGCAGTACTGCCGTGGGTAAGCACCAGAAGGCGGTGCTGAAACTGCTGAGCTTAGGTGACAAAAGGCACACCGCCCAAGAGCTGTTACAGGGCATCACAGCGCAGACCGATCTTTGGCTGGTGCCGCTGAACCTCAAACCAGGCATGGTTGTGTGTGACAATGGGCATAACCTGGTGGCGGCTCTGCAACTCGGCAGACTCACACATGTGCCATGCCTGGCCCATGTGTTCAATCTTGTGGTTCAGCGGTTCCTCAAGACCTACCCCAATTTGTCTGATTTGCTCACCAAGGTGCAACGCATTTGTGCGCATTTCCGCAAGTCAACCACAGATGCTGCCACTCTCAGGGCAGTGCCACGGCGCTTACAACTGCCAGCTCACCGACTGTTGTGTGACGTACCCACGCGATGGAATTCTACATTACACATGTTAGCCAGGGTTTACCAGCAGTGCAGAGCGATGGTAGACTGCCAGATTGCAACTTCCATGAGAACTGGTAGTCAGGTTAGTCAGCTTCCTCAAGTCTACAATGAGGAGTGGACGCGGATGTCTGATATCTGTCAGGTGTTAAGCAACTTTGAGGAGTCAACACAGATGGTCAGCAGCAATGCTGCCATTATTAGCGTCACCATCCCGCTGCTTTGTCTGCTGAAAAACTCACTGCTCAGCATGAAGTCAGAGGCTTTGCGCTTGTCACAAGAGATGGGGGAAGAAGATACGTTGCTTGATAGCCAGAGCACCCTCAGGTCTGTTTCTCAGCGCACATTGGAGGAGGGGGAGGAGGAGGAGGATGAGGAAGAGGAGGAGACTGTTGGCGAGACTGAAGAGGGTACCAATGCTCATTCCTTCTTATCTGTTGATCGTGTATGGGCTGAAGAGGAGGAGTTGGAGGAGGAGGAAATGGAGAGTCAGCCTATTGAGGAGAGGGAATTCTTGCTACTTGGGACTCTTGCGCACATGGCTGACTTCATGTTAGGCTGCCTTTCCCATGACCCTCACGTTAGAAGCATTTTTGCCAACACCGATTACTGGGTGTTCACCCTCCTGGACCCCCGGTACAAGCAGAACTTTTCCACTCTCATTCCTGTAGAGGAAAGGAGTATGAGAGTGAATAAATATCAACAGGCCCTGGTGCACAAGCTGAAACTATCCTTCCCATCTAATACCGCTAGCGGAAGAGGATGTAGTTCTGTGGGCCAACTAGTGGAGGAGAGGAGGGGAGCAGGCAGCTTGTCCAGCACTGGAAGGGGAACACTCTACAAGGCCTTTGCCAGTTTTATGGCACCCCAGCAAGACTATGTCACCCATCCACAGTCTAGGCAGAGTAGGGGGTAGCTGTTCAGAAAGATGGAGAGGGAGTACCTAGCTGACCATACCAACGTCCTGCGTGATCACTCTGCTCCATACAACTACTGGGTTGCAAAGCTGGACGCGTGGCCCGAACTGTACGCCTTGGAGGTGCTGGCCTGCCCTGCCACTAGCGTGTGGTCAGAGCGGGTCTTCAGTGCAGCTGGTGACATCATCACTGATAAGCGTATACGCCTGTCAACTGACAGCGCTGACAGGGTGACGCTTATTAAAATGTATAAAGTCTGGATTTCACCGGAATTCAAATCTCCACCGGGGGAAAGCAGCTAAACATGAAGATTTTCTATGTATCCTCTCTTCTCCTCCTCTTCCTTCTCTTCTTACACAAACGCTGAGCCAACAGGGAATTTTTCAGAGGGCCAACTGGAGCTCTTTTCAAACAATGTTTATGGAGGGCCACCTACAGGCCCTCTCTCCAATCAATTTTTTAGGAGCGTCAACTACAGATACTCAAAAACAATTTTTTAGGAGGGTCAGCTACAGTCAAAAACAATTTTTTAGGAGAGTCAACTTCAGACACTCCAAAATTAATTTTTGGGAGGCTCACCTACAGCCATTTGACTTCAATCTCAGTCTGACCAAGGCATTGGTGGTGTCACCGCCATGCTGTGTCAGGGTAAATTTATATGTGGTTCACCTGCTACCTCGGTCTAACTTGGTCACTCTGTTGTCACCGCCATGCTGTGTCAGGGTAAATTTATGTGGTTCACCTGCTACCTCAGTCTAACTTGGTCACCGCACACCACATAATTGTTCACTGCACTGTAGTATATATAACTGAGAGAAAAAAAGTACACTTTAGACTGCGGCTACTGTGCCGCACACCACATAATTGTTCATTGCACAGTAGTATATATAACTGAGAGAAAAAACGTATTTTCTAGACTGCGGCTACTGTACCGCACACAACAGAATTTTTCAGTGCACTGTAGTATATATAACTGAGAGAAAAAACATATTCCCTAGACTGCACTACAGATCCCAGCAAGCCAAGGTACAGCAGTAGCAAAAATGATTACTGAGAGGACTTTGGGCAATTTCATTGGGGTTTGTGTGGACCATGTGCTGTCCCCTTTCTGCCACTAGCCGCTGTGCACAGTGTGCAGCCAAGATGGCGGTAGCTGCACTACAAGTCCCAGCCAGCAGCCAGGAGGAGACCAAAAAAAAAAGTGCTTGTAGCCCTTAGAAGGGCTGTTGGGTTCTTTGTGGATGATTCCTGCCTAACCAAAATCTAAATTGAGGCCCTATCACTCTCCCTGACAGACAGCAGCTCTATCCCTAATCTCATCCAGGCGGCGTCTGAGGCGAGCAGCGCGGGACCAGATTCTTATATTCCCAGGTCATCTGATCTGTCCAGCCAATCCCTGCTATCGACTTGTTTAGGGGTTCCACGTGATGCTAGGGGGTACCAAAGACTCTCCTGCATGTTGATTGGCTGAGAAAAAGGCGCCTAATATGCTCGTCCGAGTATCGAGCACGTACGAGTACCCTAATGCTCAAATGAGCACCAAGCTCGGACGAGCATGTTCGCTCATCTCTACACAGTTATTTGATCAATTATTTCCATCAGTTTTTGTGAGCCAAAACCAGTAGTGAATCCTACTCAGATAAAGTATAATGGAAAGATCTGCACCTATTCTGTGCTTTTGACCCGCATCTGCTTTTGGCTCACAATAACTGATGGAAACAACTGATCAAATAACTGACGTGTAAACAAGGCCTTAGCCATATACCCAGGAAAATTAAAAAAAATAAAACAATAATAATAATAATACTAAAGAGAAAAATAGTGGATGTTTCTAGTTTTTTTTTAATTGTTTTTAATACCACAAAATGCAATTAAAATACTTTCTTCATTTTTCTTCTCTTTCTTCTATGATCATTATGATATATAATTTCCTGTGACTGGGGAACCTCTGCGGAACTAATCTGGGTTTGCTAAGACCAAGCAGCTCCTGCAGTTACCCATCTATACTCATGGTGCTCATTGATCGCCATGCATGAAGCATTTTGGAAGATAGGAAGAGTAATAAACTCTCTCTGCCTCTGACAACTGTCTCCTCAAACTCAGCAAGAATCTGATGAACATTTAGAGTTGCCCTGTGGTCCGGAAGTAGTAAATAAATCCTACAGTTTCCTACCATAGGATAACGTAATTCTTTCAAAAATCTCCTACTCATCTACAAGGCAGAATCTCACCTTTATCATATATTATTTATATTATAGAAATTTTTATTGATATATATTAAATAAATCTAACAATCCCATTGTATACTCAATTAAGCTAAATAAGCTTTGTGCACACACCACTTGGAAAAACTTGCAGAAAGCATGATGTGTGTCCATTTGCATATAAGCCCTATTGAGTATGCAACATGCAAATCTACGGGAGAACTCCAAGGGTCAACCTTATATTGCTGTTGTGGACTCCAAGAAAGGTGCCATGTGAACATAACCTTAGCAGTTCACTGAAGGATCAGGTTACATATGAAGCCCGAAGAAGTCTAATCCGAGGAAGACGAGAATGAGGCAGTGGTGGCCGGAGAAAAGCAGAGGCACAGAGAGACACACAGTCCATGTTGCTGACCAATAAGTGATTTTTGCCTGATATAACCTTTATACTGCTTAGTTCTGCCTTATAATGTCCTACATTTCTGCCATTACTTAAAGGGGTACTCTCATCTCACAAATATAGTTTGCATAGTTAGATATAGCCATACCAATATTATTACTAATAGAATGTATTTATATAAAATGTACTGTTTAGAAGATTTGCCTATTTGTATTTCCGTTGTCCCACAAACATCAGTCAGACCGTTGCCCCTAGTTACGGCCACTGTGGCCATGTAGTAGTGGTGGTCAGTTTGCTCTTGTTCAAACCCGCTCTGAGGTAACTGCTGTATTGTGAACGCACATTGCATTAGCATGCGGAGACACATCTTCGGGTACTTTCACATCTGCATTTTGGACGCTGCCATTCAGGATCCGTCCAAAACGCAGACTTTATAAACGGATCTTGCTCCATAGAGATGAATTGATCTTGGAACACGATCCGTTTCTCTGCGTTTTGGAGGCGCAGACAAAAATGCTACAACCCTAAGATGTGTCTCCGCATGCTCAGGCAATGTGCGTTCACAATACAGCAGTTACCTCAGAGCGGGTTTGAACAGGAGCAAGCCGGCCACCATTACTACATGGCCACGGTGGCCGTAACTAGGGGCAACGGCCTGACTGATGTGTGTGGGACAATGGAAATACAAATAGTCAAATCTTCTAAACAGTACATTTTATATAAATACATTCTATTAGTAATAATATTGGTATGGCTATATCTAACTATACAAACTAAATTTGTGAGATGGGAATACCCCTTTAAGAAGGTTTGCTACAAAGGCTTAAAGGGGTATTCACATTTTGGTCACTGGGGACATATTGCTAGGATAAGATCTAAGATCTAAGGGACTGCTATGGAAATGAATGGAGAGCGGCTGAGCAGTATAGGTGCGGATTCCAGAGCCTACAGAAGGGAAACTGCAAAAAATTCTGACTAAAAGTGATATAATGGTCAGAAATGTTGCTATTTGACCCACATTGGCAGCATATTCGGAAAAATTACATAACACAACAATTACACTAATATATATATATTGTATTGGTGTATTGTTCATGAATATAGTATGAATATAGTAGCGTATTGTAGTAAGAACATGTAGTATAGAAGTTGCTGTTCTGCATTTATTCTCAAAGGTTTGACCTTCCTACAAACCACAGAGGTAGCCATATAGTCACAGCAAGCTGTACTGTTTTGTCCAGAAAATCCAGACCTGCCATTGTAATTTCCTCCGTTAAGTAGTCATTTCCTACTTGACATTATGGTAAGTGACCATGTGACTTCCCAGCATTGTCATGGGCTCCGTTTATATAACTACATCTGAAGTTTGTCTGAAGCTTCACATTATTCTTTTATTATTAAAGATTTATGCAGAATCAAACATTTCTTCCTAATTTGTGGCGTAAGAAAGGTATCCAACTTTTAACTAATGATAAAAGGCAAAAATGTTTTCGAATGACTCTTCTATATTTTTGAAAAGCAGCACTGACATGACCAGTGTGGTGACAGAATGGTGGAGATTTATTATTACTGTAGGTTTAAAACTAGACTAGGCAGATAGTCCACATTTATCATAGTGGCGCACACTTTGTCATAAAGTATAGAGTGTATTTTGCTATACTGGTCCTTAAAGGGTTTCTGCAGGCCATATATATTGATGGCCTGTCATCAGGATAGGTCATCAGTTGCTAAACCCTACCGATCAACTGTTTGAAGAGGCGGTGCTCCATGCGAGCGTTACTGCCTCTTCATTACACTGCCCATCACCTTAGAAGTCTCGGCGGGGAAGTGTAATGAAATATACTCGCTCCCTTCACTTGAAACGGAGACGTGTAATGACTAGGAAGCACCACTCACATAGGGCGCCACCTCCTCTTAAAATAGCTGATCGGTGGGGGTGCTGCGTGTTGGATCCCCGCAGTTCAGATATTGATAACCTATTCTGAGAATAGTTCGAAATAATTCCCTAAGTATCCCTCAGAAATACCTATCAGGAATTCATCAATTCATCCCACCAATGGATCCACATCCAGTGTTCAGTAAAATTCCAAAAAAAGACATCTGACATCAGCATATCCTTCATGGTTTGTTTTATTCAATAGATCAAAAAGTGCAAAAAAGTGTGAAATATGATTAATACATAGTCTTGTATAAGCATAAATATAGAGTGAGTGCTTCAAATATATCGTCCAAAAGAGCAGTACCAGCCAACTCATTAGCAAATCACATAATCTAACATGATTAATAATCTAAAACATCAAAGTGCTCAATAATAATAAACTTCTACTACATAATGGATTGCTTTCCCATCCAATCGTTGCTTTACGTTCATAAATCCAGGTGGATGCAGGCGGACGGGTCACAGGCTTTCTATACACATGTTCTTGTCATCTCCAAAGTGTTCTTGTACATGCTCCTACACGTAATCCAGGTATGGAGCGCTCCACATGTAATTAATAAGGTATACCTCCTTAGGTCAGTCCAAAGACATTTCACATGTCTCCTATGTCACACTCCCCATTGACCCAGCCACATACATCCCATCATGGGCCCTGGTGCAAGAGTTTACCTTTGATTCCCTTCCCTCAGTGCTTTGTAGCCCGAGGCAGGGAAGCACATAGCCTTCATGGTGCCTGAGGCAAAAATTGAAGCGGCACCTCCCAACCCACCCATGCCAAATTCTTGACCTAACCCTTTTCCTCCAGACAGAGGTGAAACTTGACCAGTATGCACTTTCTATAATACCAATGTCTTCTTATGTGGGATCAGGCTCCTGGGCCTGGTAACGATTGCTACCTCTGCACCCCTTATGGCTATGCCCCTGCATTCCGTCCACTCCAAGCACGCCATGTGTCCATGACTAGACTCGCAGTATCGGGGAGGCACTGTAGACGGCCTTGCAGTCTACATAAGGAAGTCTATGTGACAAATTCAGTAATGTCTGCCATCTCACACTGCAACATTCAATTGTCTCATAAAATATACATAGACATAATGGAGGTATAGTATATATTACATCCTTGCTGTTGTAGAAGAATATTACTGCCATTTGTTTTCTCTTTAATCCCAGTGTGGTAGCCGCTGTCCTGTCCATCCATTCCTCAGAACAACAAATACTATATTATAAGACACATATACAAAAAAAAAACACATTAAAAACATACAGTACATATACAGATGATGTTATATTCATAAATCCACATTATTCAATACCACTTACATTGAATTCAATGTTTAACTCCTGCAGTTGTAAAGATTTTAGAATATCCACTTCATTTCTTTTTTTTCCATAAAATTTCTATTGATTCCCTCCTCTCCTTAAAGGGTTTCTGTCACCAGAAATCACCCTATTAAACCAAGTGTCATTTGCAATGAACCTGCACCTAGGAGAGGCCGTAATAACGCCTCTTACCACGCCTCCGTGGCTCTCAGCGCGCGTGCGCGGATGTACTACCGCAGTGCGCAGGCGCGGGATTTCGGGATCGTACAGGGCCGGGAGCCGAAAGAGCTGGCTGCCCGGCCCTGTCAATCAGCGCTACGGAGGCGTGGTAAGAGGCGTTATTACGGCCTCTCCTAGGTGCAGGTTCACGCCTACTGCACCTAGGGGAGGTCATTTGCATATTATAAAAACCTATTTTTTGGCTAAACTGCTGGACCCAGAAATATGACACTAACATTACTGTCATCAAGTGTCATTTGCTCATTGCAAATGACACTTGGTTTAATAGGGTGATTTCTGGTGACAGAAACCCTTTAAAGTGTAACTGACATTTTTTTTTTTTATTTGCTACGGAGCTACAGAATAAGTCTACCAATGATTGTCAAAAGATCTGTAATTACCTTATAATAACAGCTTTCATTAATATCCCTTGTCCCTTTGCACTGGTCCCTTAAAAGACTGCTATGGCTCATCTAAGAAGATAGGAAGACACAGGGGCGGTCCTTCACACTGCATGCCTGCATTATGCCCCTTTCACACGAGCGGGAGACTCGCATGTCTCCCGCAACGCATCTACAGGGCTGGACTCGGCACGGACAGGGATCGCAGAGCATTATATGCGATCCCTGTCAGTTCCGAGTCCAGCCCTGTAGATGCGTTGCGGGAGACATGCAAGTCTCCCGCTCGTGTGAAAGGGGCATTAGGCTTCAGAGGGAGGAGGTGTGTCTCTCAGTAATCCAATCTGATTGGCTGGCAAGAAGCTGTTGGCTACAGCATGTGAAGTGAGGGACGGCACCCGAAGGCGGCAAACACCGGAAGCATACGCTTCCGGTGTTGCTCCGGCTCCCCCGCATGGCGATCAGAGGAGTCGGAGCATGCCTGCAGCAGCCCCTGTCATAGTAAATGACAGGAGGTTGCTGCATAGGCTTTCCTATGGAGCCCTTGCCTGTAATAGGGCTCCATAGGAAAGCAGAAAAATCATCATAGACTCCAATGTAAGTGCATTGGAGTCTATGATATAAGCAATCAAATGATTGCTTCTTATAGTTCCCTATGGGAACTATAAAACAGTGTAAAAAAAATAAATAAATAAAGTTTTTAAAAAATAAAAAAACGTAAAAGTTCAAATCACCCACCTTTCAGGAAAATAAAAATAAAAATATAAAAAAAAAATACACATCATGGGTATCGCCGTGTGCGAAAACGGCCATATAATAAAAAAATTTAAAAAAATTTCCCATACGGAAAAAAAGCGAAACGGAAAAAAACCTCAAAATGGCCGATTCGCAATTTTTTTGTCGCTTTTTTTTTAAAAAAAAAAAACTTAAAAAGCAATCAAAAAGTCACACACACCCCAGAATGGTATCAATAAATCATATAGCCCCGCAAAAAATGAGTCTCCATACAGCTCCGTACACATAAATACCAAAAAGTTATAGGGGTCAAGAACTGGAAAAAAAAATGTCCAACTTTTTATTTATTATAAAGTATATTTTTTATCACTATCAAAATGCAAGAAAAACTACACATATTAGGAATCGCTGGATTCATACTGACTAGTACAATGAAAGTAATTGGTCAGTTTTAACGCACATCGAACGCCGTAAATAAAAAACCTGTAAAACTGTGGCGGAATTGCGTTTTTTTTGCAATTTCACCCGATTTGGAATTTTTTTCCTGCTTCCCACTACACCATATGCAATATTAAATGGTGGTGTTGGAAAGTACAACTTGTCCCGCAAAAAACAAGCTCTCATACAGCTATGTGAACAGAAAAATAAAAAAGTTATGGCTGTATCAAGGCAGGGAGCGCAAAACCAAAAAAACCTCTGGTGTAGAAAGGGTTACGTTTCTTACAGAATCAATTACCCTAAATTTCAGCTGGTTAATTGAATGTTCTGCCTCAATAAAATGTTTTGCCAGTGGTAGTTCCATCATGGCTTTTTCTTATTGTACTTGATGTTTATTTATTCTTTCCCTTATTTCCATTGTTGCTTCCCCTACATATATGAAACTGCAGGGTCACAGGATCATATACACCACATAACTTGATCAACACCTATATCTTTCCCTGATAGCCCCGATAGATTTTACCTGTATAGGGATGTACACATAAATAATCCCGGGGAACAACAACTTACACAATAAGTAGAAGGAGGTACCTATATATCAAATGTACACTTACACCGAAAAAAATATATAGTCTCCACAATTGTATTAAACAAAGTATATTTTTATTAGTACATCAATCCATAAGAGTAATCATTTATAAATATTAAAAATATAGTGGTGCTAGGAGTGTCATAAATGAGACAAAAAAGCACAAAACATATGGGAGACGCCACATGTGGGAGACGCCACAGACAGAAGGTAAATTGGCTATATAATCTGACATGAGTATAAATTATTATAATGCCAACCAGCTATAATATAATAATTGGTAAAGCAATGCTATAAGAGCACAATTATACATAGAGGTGGTGGTAAGATGGTAAATGATAGAATATATTGTTGATCAAGCCAAATACCTAAAGAATCCTAGGCAGCTCCCACCGCGGCCTCCACCCGACGCCGTTTCGCCAACAGGCTTCTTCTAGGGGATAAAGTGCTCTATAGAAAAGACCTTCCTTTTATACCCTACAATAGCAAGACACAGCGCAAGCGCCACATTTAGGTATATATGGACCATGGAGGTAGCGAACGGACCACTGTAATTAACATTCGCAAAAGCAAAGAGCGCAGCGTGCGCTCCAAATGCCGGAAACGCCACTGTTAGCAAGTGGAAACCGGAAATAAAAGTCACCACACTCAGCCCAACCCAAAATGGCCGTGCGTTCCACCGTGGAATGCACCGTCAGACACATATGCCTACACAATAAAGAGGTGGAGATGCACTCCAGAGTGGAACGCACCGCCACCCCAAGCTAATATATTTAAAATATAACAGCGTATCTCAACTTGCAAACCCTAATGGGTAGATCAGTTCTCCAAAATGAAGTGACATAGTATACATAATATCTGCCAACATGATTGGACTCATATTGTACATATATGTTAAAAAAATGAATATTACTAAGGAGCATATAATACTAATATATGTGACATTATGATAATCAATTCCCAAGTATGTAATAATGAAATAAGAATAAATAGTGATGAGAAATATATAATATATATACAGTACAGCCCAAAAGTTTGGACACACCTTCTCATTCAAAGAGTTTTCTGTATTTTCATGACTATGAAAATTGTAGATTCACACTGAAGGCATCAAAACTATGAATTAACACATGTGGAATTATATACTTAACAAAAAAGTGTGAAACAACTGAAAATATGTCTTATATTCTAGGTTCTTCAAAGTAGCCACCTTTTGCTTTGATTACTGCTTTGCACACTCTTGGCATTCTCTTGATGAGCTTCAAGAGGTAGTCACCTGAAATGGTATTCTAACAGTCTTGAAGGAGTTCCCAGAGATGCTTAGCACTTGTTGGCCCTTTTGCCTTCACTCTGCGGTCCAGCTCACCCCAAACCATCTCAATTGGGTTCAGGTCTGGTGACTGTGGAGGCCAGGTCATCTGGCGTAGCACCCCATCACTCTCCTTCTTGGTCAAATAGCCCTTACACAGCCTGGAGGTGTGTTTGGGGTCATTGTCCTGTTGATAAATAAATGATGGTCCAACTAAATGCAAACCGAATGGAATAGCATGCCGCTGCAAGATGCTGTGGTAGCCATGCTGGTTCAGTATGCCTTCAATTTTGCATAAATCCCCAACAGTGTCACCAGCACACCTCCTCTTCCATGCTTCACTGTGGGAACCAGGCATGTAGAGTCCATCCGTTCACCTTTTCTGGTCGCACTAAGACATGGTGGTTGGAACCAAAGATCTAAAATTTGGACTCATCAGACCAAATCACAGATTTCCACTGGTCTAATGTCCATTCCTTGTGTTCTTTAGCCCAAACAAGTCTCTTCTGATTGTTGCCTGTCCTTAGCAGTGGTTTCCTAGCAGCTATTTTACCATGAAGTCCTGCTGCACACAGTCTTCTCTTAACAGTTGTTGTAGAGATGTGTCTGCTGCTAGAACTCTTTGTGGCATTGACCTGGTCTCTAATCTGAGCTGCTGTTAACCTGCGATTTCTGAGGCTGGTGACTCGGATGAACTTATCCTCCGCAGCAGAGGTGACTCTTCGTCTTCCTTTCCTGGGGCGGTCCTCATGTGAGCCAGTTTCTTTGTAGCGCTTGAGCGTACAAATAGCTTACAAATCTCAGCATACTATTGTCTAAGCGATTACGTAATACGCAGGCACGTACGAGGAGAGGCCGCGGCGTGCACTCCTCAGAGGCAGAGCGAATATTCGAGACATATATATGGTAAAGTGCAAATACATTATTATAGGTATAATATAAAAATTTTAAATATCACCTACCTAGTATGCTCACGGACACGTTTAAGTCTCTTTTCTTCTGACGCTTGTCATAGAACTGGAGCAGAGTCCCAAACTCAGTCGCAATTTGTAATCCACATAAGTAAAATTGTAATCCAAATGGGTAAAAAAAAGCAGAAAAGGTTCCTTAAAAAACCCTCTTTCAAGGGGCTCCCCAAATAACCTGAAAAGGGGGGAAAAGGGATGAGGCGCACGAATGCGCAACTTAATTTCCTGAGTTGCCTCGTCATCTTTTCGTGCTGGAGAAAGGGGCGGAACTACCAGGGAGGAGTCTGCATCACTAAATTGAATTAGTACGCAACAGCGTATAGAGTAACTACCAGGGAAAAGTCTGCATCGCTGAATTGAATTTGTAAGCGACAGCGTATAGAGTAACTAAATTATACATAGAATAGCGTATAATTTATAGGACACACTACGTAGCGAATGCGTACAAAAGCGAAGCGAATCACCGAATATTCGGATTCGCTTCGCAGCTGAAAAATCGCAAGATTCGATACGAATCTACGATGCGGCAAATAAATTCACTCATCTCTACTGATCTTCATTTCTTAAAGTAATGATGGCCACTCATTTTTCTTTACTTAGCTGCTTTTTTCTTGCCATAATACAAATTCTAACAGTCTATTCAGTAGGACTATCAGCTGTGTATCCACCTGACTTCTGCCCAACACAACTCATGGTCCCAACCCCATTTATAAGGCAAGATATTCCACCTATTAAACCTGACAGGGCACACCTGTGAAGTGAAAACCATTTCAGGTGACTACCTCTTGAAGCTCATCAAGAGAATTCCAAGAGTGTGCAAAGCAGTAATCAAAGCAAAAGGTGGCTACTTTGAAGAACCTAGAATATAAGACATATTTACAGTTGTTTCACACTTTTTTGTTAAGTATATAATTCCACATGTGTTAATTCATAGTTTTGATGCCTTCAATGTGAATCTACAATTTTCATAGTCATGAAAATACAGAAAACTCTTTGAATGAGAAGGTGTGTCCAAACTTTTGGTCTGTACTGTATGTGATACATGATTGATGAGTTATGCATGAAAAATGTGTGGCGGTGAAATTCTTTATCAAGATGTCAGATATGGATGAACAGATGGGTGAGTTTCTTTTGGAATTGTTGCATTTTGTGCTCACCCACAATATTTTCCCTTTTAAAGATGTCTTCTACCTGCAGCTTCAGGGAACAGCAATGGGGGTGGCCTGTGCGCCGGCCTTCGCTAATCTGTTCCTGGGGCTGTGGGAGAGGTCTATCTTATTAAAAGACCCTGTGTCTTTGATCGGTGGAGTCCAGATGTGGGCCCTCTATATAGATGACATCTTCATCATATGGCAGGGCCCACAGTCTGGCTTCACCAATCTAATGAGATCCCTCAATGAAAATAATTTGAATATTAAATTAACTTATAGGATGTACAAGACAGACACAGAATTCCTTGATGTAAAGATTGTGGTGGATAAAGATGGTGTCGTCACCACAGACTTGTTTAGAAAGGAAACGTCTACGAATGCCTTTCTCCACGCGAATTCATGTCATCCTAAGAGTTTAGTTCGGAGCATACCTTATGGTCAATTTCTATGCCTCAGGAGAATTTGCTCAAGAAATGAAACATTTGAGGCACACTCTCAAGAACTCATGATTTCAGGAGAGAGGGTACTCTGAGAATAATATCAAACAGGGGTATAATAGAGCTAAAGGAAAGAAGAGGGATGATCTCCTTAAAAGTACCAACAAATGACAACTGGATCAGACACAGGAAGTACGGTTCATCTCTTATACCCCTCATTGGCGAGCGTTAAGAACTGCTCTATCTAGAAATTGGGAAATTTTGCGCCTAGATCCCACTTTCGGGAAAATACTACCATCTTACCCTCCGATCACTTACAGAAGATCAAAAAACTTAAAGGACATGCTGGTGAAGAGTAATCATCCAGGTGAGCACCCTTCGAAATATTTTGGATCAAAAGGACCCAAATGGGGTTGTTACCCCTTTGGGAAATGTGTGGCGTGCACCAATATTGATAAAACATCAGGCTTTATGCATAAAGAGAAGCAATATAAAATTACATGTAACATTACATGTACAACAATAGGGGTGATATACTGTCCCTGCCAAAAGCTCTATGTTGGGATGACCTCCCGTGAGTTAAGAAGACAGATAAGAGAACATGTCTTGGGCATTGAGGAAAAGGAGGAAAATGACATGACTAATTTAAAATCTATTCCTAGGCACTTTAAAGAGTTTTATAATTGTGACAGTTCATTATTTCGCGCCTATGGCATTGATCGGGTGTTCATCCCGCCTAGAGGAGGCAATTGGAAGAAACTTTTGGCCCAGAAAGAGGTAAGATGGATCCACGAACTAGATTGTGTTGTTCCTGTTTGTTTTTGATCTTGCTGGCTGTTCCGTGATAATTTCATGTTATCCTGATCCGATTACATGATCTTTTTATCCTTCCTCTTTTAATCATGTTTTTATATTTTTAGTTTTCAGATGTTGCTTTCCCCCTTTTTTCCTTAAACCCGGATTGGACCAGGACATTAATTGTATTTCTACAGTTCATGATAAGAATATTTTTACATTCAAGGGATTGGACTATTCTAGATATTGGAAATGGAGATTATCTTCATCCACTATTAATCATTATTTGAAATAGATTGCATATTTATAGTATGTTTGTGATATCATGAAATATTACTTAATGTATTAATTATTTTATATTTATTGACTATTATATGTATCATGTTTACAGTGCCATATTTTTACTGTGTCATGTTTTACTATTCACCTGCACTTGGGGCGCACTTTTTCAGCACTTTGCACTTTTGATCACTTCGTGTTTGTTTGTTGTGATTCATATTAATAATGTGTTGTGTGTGTTTTTTTTTTTAACATGAATTATATTTTAATATTATTTAATATATTTGAATGCATTTTTATGGTATGTATTATATTTATTAACTACTTGTACACTTTATTCAATTTATATGATTCATATCACAGGCTTTTTCATTATATACAATTTTTCATTATATATATTACATACAGTACAGACCAAAAGTTTGGACACACCTTCTCATTCAAAGAGTTTTCTGTATTTTCATGACTATAAAAATTGTAGATTCACACTGAAGGCATCAAAACTATGAATTAACACATGTGGAATTATATACTTAACAAAAAAGTGTGAAACAACTGTAAATATGTCTTATATTCTAGGTTCTTCAAAGTAGCCACCTTTTGCTTTGATTACTGCTTTGCACACTCTTGGCATTCTCTTGATGAGCTTCAAGAGGTAGTCACCTGAAATGGTTTTCACTTCACAGGTGTGCGCTGTCAGGTTTAATAAGTGGGATTTCTTGCCTTATAAATGGGGTTGGGACCATGAGTTGTGTTGGGCAGAAGTCAGGTGGATACACAGGTGATAGTCCTACTGAATAGACTGTTAGAATTTGTATTATGGCAAGAAAAAAGCAGCTAAGTAAAGAAAAACGAGTGGCCATCATTACTTTAAGAAATGAAGATGAGTAGAGATAAGAGAATCTATTCGCCGCTTCGTAGATACGTATCGAATCTTGGGATTTTTCAGCTGCGAAGCAAATCCGAATATTAGGTGATTCGCTTTTGTATTTTGTACGCATTCGCTACGTAGTGTGTGCTATAAATTAAACGCTATTCTACGTATAATTTAGTTACTCTATACGCTGTCGTGTACGAATTCAATTCAGCGATGCAGACTTTTCCCTGGTAGTTACTCTATACGCTGTTGTGAATGAGTGAATGTTCGCTCATAGCACATAATAACGTATATTTTGTACGCAAATACAACGAATCTATTCGTCGAATATACGAATTTTAGGAAAAGTTCGGCGAATAATTTTTTGAATGATTCGCTCATCTCTAAAGATCAGTCAGTCCGAAAAAATTGGGAAAACTTTGAAAGTGTCCCCAAGTTCAGTCGCAAAAACCATCAAGCGCTACAAAGAAACTGGCTCACATGAGGACCGCCCCAGGAAAGGAAGACCAAGAGTCACCTCTGCTGCGGAGGATAAGTTCATCCAAGTCATCAGCCTCAGAAATGGCAGGTTAACAGCAGCTCAGATTAGAGACCAGGTCAATGCCACACAGAGTTCTAGCAGCAGACACATCTCTACAACAACTGTTAAGAGGAGACTGTGTGCAGGCCTTCATGGTAAAATAGCTGCTAGGAAACCACTGCTAAGGACAGGCAACAATCAGAAGAGACTTGTTTGGGCTAAAGAACACAAGGAATGGACATTAGACCAGTGGAAATCTGTGCTTTGGTCTGATGAGTCCAAATTTGAGATCTTTGGTTCCAACCACCGTGTCTTTGTGCAACGCAGAAAAGGTGAACGGACGGACTCTACATGCCTGATTCCCACCATGAAGCATGGAGGAGGAGGTGTGATGGTGTGGGGGTGCTTTGCTGGTGACACTGTTGGGGATTTATTCAAAATTGAAGGCATACTGAACCAGCATGGCTACCACAGCATCTTGCAGTGGCATGCTATTCCATCATTTATTTATCAACAGGACAATGACCCTAAACACACCTCCAGGCTGTGTAAGGGCTATTTGACCAAGAAGGAGAGTGATGGGGTGCTACGCCAGATTACCTGGCCTCAACAGTCACCAGACCTGAACCCAATTGAGATGGTTTAAGTTTTGGGTGAGCTGGACCGCAGAGTGAAGGCAAAAGGGCCAACAAGTGCTAAGCATCTCTGGGAACTCCTTCAAGACTGTTGGAATACCATTTCAGGTGACTACCTCTTGAAGCTCATCAAGAGAATGCCAAGAGTGTGCAAAGCAGTAATCAAAGCAAAAGGTGGCTACTTTGAAGAACCTAGAATATAAGACATATTTACAGTTGTTTCACACTTTTTTGTTAAGTATATAATTCCACATGTGTTAATTCATAGTTTTGATGCCTTCAGTGTGAATCTACAATTTTCATAGTCATGAAAATACAGAAAACTCTTTGAATGAGAAGGTGTGTCCAAACTTTTGTTCTGTACTGTATATGTATTTCTCATATGTATATAATTATTTGCACACTTCATTGCAAGCAATATGCATATGATTAAGTCATATGTATACAATTACTTGCACACATTTTCACAATTGCACACTTTCAATTCAATTCATATGATTCACATCACAGGTTTTTTCATCACACACATTTTTCATGCATAACTCATCAATCATGTATCACATATATATATTATATATTTTTCATCACTATTTATTCTTATTTCATTATTACATATTTGGGAATTGATTATCATAATGTCACATATATTAGTATTATATGCTCCTTAGTAATATGCATTTTTTTAACATATATGTAGAGTCCAATTATGTTGGCAGATATTATGTATACTATGTCACTTCATTTTGGAGAACTGATCTACCCAGGGTTTGCAAGTTGAGCTGCGCTGTTATATTTTCAATATATTAGCTTGGGGTGGCGGTGCGTTCCACTCTGGAGTGCATCGCCACCTCTTTATTGTGTAGGCATATGCGTCTGATGGTGCATTCCACGGTGGAACGCACGGCCATTTTGGGTTGGGCTGAGTGTGGTGACTTTTATTTCCGGTTTCCGCTTGCTAACAGTGGCGTTTCCGGCAATTGGAGCGCACGCTGCGCTCTTTGTTTGGCGCATGTTAATTACAGTGGTCTGGTCGCTACCTCCATGGCCCATATATACCTAAATGTGGCGCTTGCGCATTAGGTATAAAATAACGGTATTCTATACAGGTGTGTTTTGCTATTGTAGGGTATAAAAGGAAGGTCTTTTCTATAGAGCACTTTATCCCCTAGAAGAAGCCTGTTGGCGAAACAGCGTTGGGTGGAGGCCGCGGTGGGAGCTGCCTCTTTAGGTATTTGGCTTGATCAACAATATATTCTATCATTTACCATCTTACCACCACTTCTATGTATAATTGTGCTCTTATAGCATTGCTTTACCAATTATTATATTATAGGTGGTTGGCATTATAATAATTTATACTCATGTCAGATTATATAGCCAATTTACCTTCTGTCTGTGGCATCTCCCACCGCGACCCCCATATCTTTTGTGCTTTTTTGTCTCATTTATGACACTCCTAGCACCACTATATTTTTTATATTTATAAATTATTATTCTTATGGATTGATGTACTAATAAAGATATACTTTGTTTAATACAATTGTGGAGACTATATCTTTTTTTCGGTGTAACTGTATAGGGATGTGTTAATAGGTCTCCTTTGATCAGATTTCCACTACTGCAACTAGTTTTGAGAAAATCGAAGAATTCGATCTGAATTTTAGGAAAAATTTGATTCACCAAAAAGCTGAATTACCTCGCACTTTGAGGTAACATCAATTTTTCTTAAACTGGTGGCTGAAAATAAAAAAAATTATATTCACCTCCTGCGCTTGCATCGCGGAGAGGCCGTCCTCTCCCGTCTTGATTAAATAAAAAATCACTAAAGGACCTGCGGCAAGTGATCATGCTGGCCGCGTGCGGTGACGTCATCAGTGATCCTTTAGCAGGTTTTCTTCAATTAAGACGGGAAAGGATGACCTCTCCACGATCAAGTTGTTGAAGTGCATATCATTTTTTTTAAACCCTGGATTAACCCCGTCTTATATGCCATGAACAGCATTGAACTGGGGGGGGGGGGTGTTAAATAACAGGGGAAGCGTGATCACTGTTCCCCGTCATTGTGCCTGCTCCATACAATTGAAAGCAATGAAAGTAATTTGCAACTAATCAATTTCTTGATGAAATTGCCCTTCTTAGGAGTTGCTAAATATATTTTCTCCTCATTCTTGACACTACCATAATCAGATTTTACTAGGCTTTCCCTCAGATTCATATTGCTCCTATATGACATCTATGGGGGGTATATGAAAATCCATAATAGTTGGTAATCCCTTCTTTTCTTTTTTCTCAGAATTTCTCAGAATATGTGGAAATAAATGAAATCCTCTGCTGGTGTCCGGTATCTTTCTGAACTACCTGTAAAGTAGTTTCTCTATTTAATTGTCTTATCCTTGGCTGTGATCTCTCAAGGAGTTTCTTAGGGTAACCACTCTTTGCAAATTATTCCCACATCTGTTCAATTTGATTCTCCAGTTTATCATCATCTGAGACAACTCTTCACACTTAAAGGGTTTCTGTCACCAGTTTTGGGCATATAAAACAGGATGACATTTGCAATGTGCAAATGTCACCTGATGCCCAAACTGGTGATCATTTTTTTACTGGTGCCCCCGTTTTTGAAATAAATCATCTTTTGTTGTATGCAAATGAAGCTTACTAGGTGCAAGGGGCGGTTACCTCGCACCTAGTAAGCTCCGTTTGCCCACCCGCGGTCACGCCTACCTTCACTTGATTGACAGGGCCAGGCAGCTTGTTGGATCCTCTGCCGGCCCTGTGCTCCATTCAAATCCCGCGCCTGCGCCCTGCGGAATAAAAGCGGCGCAGGCGCAGTGAGCGGCGCTGGCCGCCGGGCTCCCGGCTACCTCACTGCGCCTGCGCCGATGACGTCATGTGTACTCTGACGTCATCGGCGCAGGCGCAGTGAGGTAGCCGGGAGCCCGGCGGCCAGCGCCGCTCACTGCGCCTGCGCCGCTTTTATTCCGCAGGGCGCAGGCGCGGGATTTGAATGGAGCACAGGGCCGGCAGAGGATCCAACAAGCTGCCTGGCCCTGTCAATCAAGTGAAGGTAGGCGTGACCGCGGGTGGGCAAACGGAGCTTACTAGGTGCGAGGTAACCGCCCCTTGCACCTAGTAAGCTTCATTTGCATACAACAAAAGATGATTTATTTCAAAAACGGGGGCACCAGTAAAAAAATGATCACCAGTTTGGGCATCAGGTGACATTTGCACATTGCAAATGTCATCCTGTTTTATATGCCCAAAACTGGTGACAGAAACCCTTTAAAGTAATTGACTCCAATGTAGTGATTCAATCATCTGTTGTGGGCAGTTACTATCATGGTACAGTAAATTATTCCTATCCGTTGTTGTTTTTTTAAACAAATTTGTTTTAAAGGGAGTCTTTCACCTCATTTTCACCAATATCACTAATAGCACTGCCCCACAGAAGATTGCATACACATCCCAAACATACCTGTGTGCACTTTGTGTCTGTATTACATGTTCAGAAAAAGCACTTTTATTCTGCAGGAAAACAGCTCCCAAGTGCCCAGCTGAAAGTGAAACTAAAAACAGCTTTCTCTCCCGACTGGATTTCTAATAGCTATATCTTCTGATATACTGGATATTATGCTGTGATTTTGGTATCATTTGAAAGCTTGGAATACCAGCTTTCAAAGAAGGTCATTTTTCTATATGCTACCAATCCCAAGATATGAGCAGCTAAAGCAGCCCTCCCCTCTTCAGTCTGGTTTGCTTTGGGGACTTGCAGCAGTAGAGCTGGGCACTTGGGAGCTGTTTTCCAGCAGAATAAAAGTGCTTTTCCTGGACATGTAATACAGACACACTGTGCACACAGGTATGTTTGGATGTGCCTGCAATCTTCTGTGGGGCAGTGTTCTTAGTTCCTTTAACTACTTTCCAAATATACCAGCAGTGATGAGCGAAGTGAGCTTCGGATGTTACATCCAAAGTCGCTTTGTTCATACTTCGGATTAATACTGTATGGAGATCCGTATCTATACAACATTAGAATGTATGGGCTCTGATGAGCCGGTTAGTTATTTGCGAAGTCAGGCGTGACTTTGTTGAATAGCTTTTGTAATTGATTTTTAAAGTGGAAAACCACTTTAAAACTTGGAACCAAACTCGGTTCCGGTTCTGACTAGTACCCCTGAACCGAACCTGTTCAAGTTTTAAATTGGTTTTCCACTTTAAAAATCAATTAGCAAAGCTATTCAACAAAGTCACGTGCAACTTCTTAAATAACTAACCCTCATCAGAGCACATACATTCTAATACTGTACGGAGATGGACCCGCATCGATAAGCAGCACATTATTATTAAAAGGGGTTCTCCAAGAATTAAGAAAATGAAAAGCTCTTTACCTCAGTGTTGTGAAGTAACTTGTCCTCCTGTGTGATTAGGACAGGTTTTGTGTGTACAAATAGGACCGCGGCCATTTTATTTCTCCTAATGATTGCTCCCTAGACAAAACGAGCCATAATAACTAATTAAAGGTATTTGGGAATATATTTATATTTATAATAAAGTATTATTTAAGTATTATCATTTTCTTAATTCCCGGAGAACCCCTTTAAGGACAAAGAGGATGAGATTGTGACGTGGACGTGATGGCTCAGTCCTCTCCATTACAGCAGAATGGTATAGTGGTCACCTCTAAGTCTGACACCGTGCCTTGGAGCCACAGCATTCCTACTGCTCATCCTCCTTTCTGCCTCAAAAAAGCCTTTCAGTTGCATCACCTCTGTCTTCATTTTTTTACATCAATCATGTCATTACCCCTTTAAGAGTTAACATTCCAGTTTGTATACAGCACAGATACTTTAGAAATGGAAAGCACTGTTAAAGAGGCCGAAGCCCAACTTTTAGTCTACTCAGTTGAAGAATATAGACAACCAAACATATTTTATGTAACATTATAGTAAAATATATCCCACCACACATAAGGTAAGTACTGGGTATCAAAATCCAATAGACCATTGAGAAAAATAAAAAAAATAATAAAAAGAGAAAAGGTAGATGGAGGTGGGGAAGAAGGAAGAAGAATTGGTCAGAATGCCTGAATCCTATAAGAAAATGGTGACTCCAGCTTGTTAATCTCCTGTATCTTCCAGAGACACGCTGTATCAGAAGAGCAAATCAGCAAATTATCATCCCAAAATAATGGGTCGCCATAAAGGTCTGCCACCGGCGCAAATATTTATATGAGTTGTAATATAGGACAGTTTCTATGATTGTCATATGTGACAGTTTTTGTAAATCTCACAGAAAACTGAAAGAGTAAGAAAATGACCTGAAGTCAAAAATATAAAGTAATCATTTAAACATTCACTTTTTACCAAGCATGCTTCATCAGGGCACTCCGGATATCAACCAGCTGGATACTGTTTAGCATGTATATTAAAAATGTTGATTGGTTATATGGAGATTTTATAGTTTTTGATCATATGAAAGGTTTACATATTCAGATGGTTTATGTATTACATTTTTTATTAGATATTTTCAGCAAATCATATGTACAGTTATCATGTTATCTTTATTTCTTTGTATCATTTTATATAACTATATCATATTAGTTTTATTATAATATAATAATATAGATATATAATAATAATATTACTACTATTGTATATTACCATAAGTGAGAGCTGACACAGCAATAGTTCCATCTTGCAGCAATTTTCAGATTTTTTTCATTTTTTTTATTCTCTCTCTACCTTCTAGAAGCCATCAATGTTAACGTCATTCTGCAGGTCAGTATGATA
This sequence comes from Rhinella marina, assembly GCA_900303285.1. Classification (NCBI taxonomy): domain Eukaryota; kingdom Metazoa; phylum Chordata; class Amphibia; order Anura; family Bufonidae; genus Rhinella; species Rhinella marina. Next base: position 131,163 of record ONZH01007379.1, read on the forward strand.
AAAGCGATACTGCATTTTAATAGTTTTCCTTGTGTTTTTAATACTTAATTTGCATTGCCATATTCTGACCAATATAACTTTTTTTATATTTAAGTCTATGCAGCTGTATGGGGCTCATTTGTTTGTGAGGTAATGTGTATTTTTCACTAATACCATTTTGGTTGTGTATGACTTTTTTAAATCCCATTGTATAGAATTTTTGGGTAGAAGATGAAATGACCGTAAAACAACAAATTGTCCATTTTGATTTTTTTTCTCCCATTGCTATTCACTAGGGCTTGATAGAAACATTGCTATAACAGGCCTCGGTGCCTTCAGAAGGCCTCAGGATGCCATAGAAACCAGACAGCTTCTATGATCTTCACGGGAGCCATTTGGTCACTGAGAGCGAAGCACTCCTGAGTGGGCGCCATCTATAAAGACCCAAAATCTGTCATACTCATTTTGGAGGATTTCGGGAAGGGGTAATTAAAATAGACAGAGCCAATGTTGCACTGGGTCCAAGAGTACCATAGAATTCTACAGTGTGCCTAATCTCTAACACAATTATTGGCCTTAAAGGTCCAGCTGAAGTCTATTTGGAGCTGACTTTGGAGCCAATTACTTGCCATTAGAGATGATTCACAAATAGTCTATTACACTTCATTAACGATTAGAGATTATTGAATTAATTCTAAATTAATCTGATTCTTTACAAATTTCACAAAAAATTGCCAAACAAATGCAAAATTTTTGTGAATTGTTTTCCAGCGCCATTTTACTGTGAAAATTGGCAGGGAGGATAAAGATGGAGAATCATGCGACACTAGGAAGGAATCAGGGGAGGGATTGACCTGACAGCAGCAAATCATGGGTGGAATTCAGTCAGGTCCTTTTGCTGAGAACATCATAGAACGCCATGTCTGACAAAAAGCTATTACAAAGACAAGCCAGTAACCTAGCTTTAGTACGGACACTAAAGGGAGATTTTAGGGTTTTATCAGGGAAAGTATAGCATATAGAGAGAGTGACTGGGAACTCAGAGCAATCACCCCCCCCCCCCTTTTTTTTCTTTTAAAAGCCTCAATTTACCATTTGTAGTTGGGCATTGAAGTGCATCAGTATATCCATGTTAGTGAATGTGATGTTTTACTCCAAAAAACTGCATTACTATACTCATGATATTGAATGCATTTTACTGAAAGTAAAAGTAGTTAGTGAAAGTATTTTACTGAATAAACTGCATTACTATACCTGTGTAGGTGAATGCACTTTACTGCCAAAACTTCATTACTATACTCATTTTAGTGAATGTGTGTATTACTTCAAGCTTCTGTTCAGTTTACTGCATTTTATTGCAAAAACTACTTTATTACCATTATAAACTGTCAATATTAGTGTGCAGTGTGCTTGTAGAGGGGAGCGGACATTTAGTTGCTCCTCTGTATTTAAATGATAAAATAAATATGTACAATTTTGCTATAACCGTTTAATAATCTGTGTACCAAACTTGTAACTTTTGATTTATAAGCCTCATAACAAATGATTGGTAAAAGGAAGAGTGCAAAATGAAAGACCTATGCCTCATCATCTGAGAGTCAGAATGTGGATAGTAGCGTGGATAGTAGCGCTATAGTAGGGTAACAGCAGTAGCAGCAATCCAGCCAGTAGTAGTAGTAGTAGTAGTAGTAGTAGTAGAAGCAGGCCACAGTACTCTATGGCATCTCATAAGCAGCACATTATTATTAAGGACAAAGAGGATGAGACTGTGGATGGCTCAGTCCTCTCTGTTACAGCAGAATGGTGTAGAGGTCACCTCTAAGTCTGACACCGTGCCTTGGAGCCATGAAGCCACATCATTCCTACTGCTTCTCCTCCTTTCTGCCTCAGAAAAGCCTTTCAGTTGCATCCACTCTGTCTTCACTGCCACCTCCTAGTTGGACTCTCTTCATAAAAAGAGGCAAAAAAACCCACGTGCTTTGAAAGATACTTAAGAGAATCAACCTGTTGATGACTTATGTGACAATAGTCATAGTTTGGACTGCTATGAAAAGGAGGTTCAGGGGGAGGTAGGGGACCGTATGCATAGTTGTAGTGGAAGTGGTGCTGCAAGCATGGGAGTTGTAGTACTCCTCTCTGCCATCTCTCCAAAGTATCTCATTCTTTGCAAAAATGTATGTAAATTCCAGCTGAAAGGTACAGGATTACGATTCGGCGGCCAGGACCGTGTCAAAGTGAGGATGGGTATATTAGTAATGTCCCTTTCACTGTAGTAAAGTCTTTATGAGCCTTAATTAGCAAATACCTTACTTACTGACTCCAATGCTTGGCCATGCAGATTATGGACTTTCTAGTTCTTTCTGCAAAACTCCAGGATTGTTAACCCTAATCTACCCATACAGAGCTATATTAAACATCAGAGCACTATATAACTGATAACTATGGATTCTGCTGCCTTTAGGGAACTGATGGTATGTGCTCAGGCGTGTTCAAAAATACTTAGATGCCATTATTTGTCCAAAAAGCTATCCCTGCCTTGCCTTGTTATGTATCATGCAATTGTTGCTCTCCTGCAAGATGTACTCCACTGAGGATGCCTGAAACAGTTCTTATGGGTAGGGCCAGTACATGTCTTTCACAGCCCACTGGGCCAATGTTTTTCACAGCAGTGGTGATGTGGCACTGCAACAACGAGGCAAGGTCCTATTGACATCTTCATGTTTGTGTCGGTCAGGTTCCCACACCAGGCGCTTATCTGCCTTCTCTGCATCCTCTAGTATATTTCTAGTGTGCCCCCTGGCTGCTACTATTTGATAGAAATAAATAGAGTTTCAGCGTGACTCTCATGTTTGCTGCTACCACGACCTCAGAATTACAAAAGTCCATCCCTTACATGTTTGTTGTGACTGAGAGTCGAGACCCCAATAATTTCTATGGCTGCCCTGATACCATACACTGCAATCCATGATCACGCAATACCTGTAGCACCGAAGCTTGCAGTGTAAGCCCCAGCCTTAGTCTCTTATCCCTGATATCACAATACAGAGCCTGGAAATTCACATAAAAAGATTTACCAGGCTCCCATAAGACTCAATAGCAATATGTTTGCAATGTTGCATTATGTGCCAGAAGATGACCTGGTAAGGTCCCAAGTAGTAATATAAGGGATTCCACCGTACTCAGTTTTTATGATAATCAAAGTATCAAAATGTTATTATATTGCCACCTCCACAGAGAAAAAAATACATTTACATGAGGAATACTTTTAGATACTAACTACAACCCTGTTGTTACCATACTGTAGTTACAGGGGGTGCAGATATAGCAGTTGCACTTAAGCTCTGGCCTGGAGCTTGATAGGGCCAAAATTGCAACTTTAGACATGGAAGGACACCGGTATTATAACTTATAAGGCTACTTTCCCAAAAGATTTCCCAGTTGCCGGATCCGTGCTGCCGCTAGTGCATGTGTGCGGCCAGAACTACGCTCTGGCCCCATTTACTATAATGGGGTCTGACGGGAGTTCCGTAATTTTAGTCCGGCCACATCTGGGTATGTTTGCCGTGCTGTGGCCGGAACTCCGGCCCTCCCCCATTATAGTGAATGGGGCCGGAGTGTAGTTCCCGCTGCACACGTGCACTAGCGGCAGCACGGATCCGGCAGGCTGTTCACCCGCTGGAACAGCCTGCCGGACACCCCTGCCGCTAGTCTGAAAGTAGCCTTAATTATGGTTTGTGACCCCTGACAAATATTTTGCATTGAGGCAGGTGTGTAACTATAATTCACAGAGCCCCTTATCAAAATAAAATGGGGCCCTACCACTTAGTAGCATAAGTAGCAAGAATTAAATTTATGCAGGGTCGGACTGGCCCACCGGTAAACCGGTGAATCCACCGGTAAACCGGTGAATCCACCGGTGGGCCCCGACGCTTGATGACTCCGCCCCCCAAGCCACTCCCCCACATAGGTAATAGCCGGTCCGCACGGCCGGCGCTTGTGATAATGCCGCCCACGGCCCATTTTCATACTAGCGAACGCTTCTGGAAGCGCTCGCTAGTATGCTGCTGCAAGAGCGGCTAGAGCCGGTGGCGAGAAGCGCAAGAAGCGCTTACTTACCCTGGCCTCCAGACTAGTTCCTCCCTGGTCTCCTGTACAGGCGCGTACAGCGTGCACTATGACCTGTGACGCTGTACGCAGGCAGGTCACGTGCAGGCGCAGCGCGGGCTTGGAGACAGCAGGGACTCTTGAACACCCAGGCGGACACGGAGAGCAGCGGAGCAGGAAAGGTAAGTCATGTATTTATTTTTAGTCTGATCTGAGGTCTGATGGGGGGTCTGTTACATGGAGGGGGCCCGCAACTCACATATTTGGGGGCCTGGAGGCTGATATTGAGGGGGAGGCAGGTGATTGAGCAAGTGACTGTGACATAGGGGGGGGGGGCCTGACTTGACTGTGACATATGGGGGAGGGGGGGCCCTGAGCAAGTGACTGTGACATGGGGGGGGCCCTGAGCAAGTGACTGACATATGGGGGGGGGCCCTGAGCAAGTGACTGTGACATGGGGGGCCCTGAGCAAGTGACTGTGACATGGGGGGGGCCTGAGCAAGTGACTGTGACATATGGGGGAGGGGGGCCCTGAGCAAGTGACTGTGACATATGGGGGAGGGGGGGCCCTGAGCAAGTGACTGTGACATATGGGGGAGGGGGGGCCCTGAGCAAGTGACTGTGACATATGGGGGAGGGGGGCCCTGAGCAAGTGACTGTGACATGAGGGGGGGGGGGGCCCTGAGCAAGTGACTGTGACATGAGGGGGGGGGCCCTGAGCAAGTGACTGTGACATGGGGGGGGGCCCTGAGCAAGTGACTGTGACATATGGGGGAGGGGGGGCCCTGAGCAAGTGACTGTGACATATGGGGGAGGGGGGGCCCTGAGCAAGTGACTGTGACATGAGGGGGGGGGCCCTGAGCAAGTGACTGTGACATGGGGGGGGGCCCTGAGCAAGTGACTGTGACATATGGGGGAGGGGGGGCCCTGAGCAAGTGACTGTGACATATGGGGGAGGGGGGCCCTGAGCAAGTGACTGTGACATGAGGGGGGGGGGCCCTGAGCAAGTGACTGTGACATGAGGGGGGGGCCCTGAGCAAGTGACTGTGACATGGGGGGGGGGCCCTGAGCAAGTGACTGTGACATATGGGGGAGGGGGGCCCTGAGCAAGTGACTGTGACATGAGGGGGGGGGGCCCTGAGCAAGTGACTGTGACATGGGGGGGGGCCCTGAGCAAGTGACTGTGACATATGGGGAGGGGGGGCCCTGAGCAAGTGACTGTGACATATGGGGGAGGGGGGGGCCCTGAGCAAGTGACTGTGACATGAGGGGGGGGGCCCCTGAGCAAGTGACTGTGACATGAGGGGGGGGGCCCTGAGCAAGTGACTGTGACATGAGGGGGGGGGCCCTGAGCAAGTGACTGTGACATGAGGGGGGGGGGCCCTGAGCAAGTGACTGTGACATGAGGGGGGGGGCCCTGAGCAAGTGACTGTGACATGAGGAGGGGGGGGCCCTGAGCAAGTGACTGTGACATGAGGGGGGGGGCCCTGAGCAAGTGACTGTGACATGAGGGGGGGGCCCTGAGCAAGTGACTGTGACATGAGGGGGGGGGGCCCTGAGCAAGTGACTGTGACATGAGGGGGGGGGGGCCCTGAGCAAGTGACTGTGACATATTTATGTGACATAAAAAGAAATCTTACTTTGATATAGTGCAGCGGACAATACTGTTGTGATTTGTATTGTGTGCTAAAATGCACACACCTATGTAAATGAGGCCTGAAAATGGACATGTATTATTTCCACGTAGCAGTAGGGTGGGCCCCCCAGAATCATTTTGACCTGTGGGCCCTAGGCACCCCAGTCCGACACTGAATTTATGTACAGTACAGACCAAAAGTTTGGACACACCTTCTCATTCAAAGATTTTTCTGTATTTTCATGACTATGAAAATTGTAGATTCAGACTGAAGGCATCAAAACTATGAATTAACACATGTGGAATTATATACTTAACAAAAAAGTGTGAAACAACTGTAAATATGTCTTATATTCTAGGTTCTTCAAAGTAGCCACCTTTTGCTTTGATTACTGCTTTGCACACTCTTGGCATTCTCTTGATGAGCTTCAAGAGGTAGTCATCTGAAATGGTATTCCAACAGTCTTGAAGGAGTTCCCAGAGATGCTTAGCACTTGTTGGCCCTTTTGCCTTCACTCTGCGGTCCAGCTCACCCCAAACCATCTCGATTGGGTTCAGGTCTGGTGACTGTGGAGGCCAAGTCATCTGGCGTAGCACCCCATCACTCTCCTTCTTGGTCAAATAGCCCTTACACAGCCTGGAGGTGTGTTTGGGGTCATTGTCCTGTTGATAAATAAATGATGGTCCAACTAAACGCAAACCGGAACTGGAATAGCATGCCGCTGCAAGATGCTGTGGTAGCCATCCTGGTTCAGTATGCCTTCAATTTTGCATAAATCCCCAACAGTGTCACCAGCAAAGCACCCCCACACCATCACACCTCCTTCTCCATGCTTCACGGTGGGAACCAGGCATGTAGAGTCATACATTCACCTTTTCTGCGTCGCACAAAGACACAATGGTTGGAACTAAAGATCTGAAATTTGGACTCATCAGACCAAAGCACAGATTTCCACTGGTCTAATGTCCATTCCTTGTGTTCTTTAGCCCAAACAAGTCTCTTCTGCTTGTTGCCTGTCCTTAGCAGTGGTTTCCTAGCAGCTATTTTACCACGAAGGCCTGCTGCACACAGTCTCCTCTTAACAGTTGTTGTAGAGATGTGTCTGCTGCTAGAACTCTGTGTGGCATTGACCTGGTCTCTAATCTGAGCTGCTGTTAACCTGCGATTTCTGAGGCTGGTGACTCGGATGAACTTATCCTCTGCAGCAGAGGTGACTCTTGGTCTTCCTTTCCTGGAGCGATCCTCATGTGAGCCAGTTTCTTTGTAGCGCTTGATGGTTTTTGCGACTGCACTTGGGGACACTTTCAAAGTTTTCCCAATTTTTCGGACTGACTGTCCTTCATTTCTTAAAGTAATGATGGCCACTCATTTTTCTTTACTTAGCTGCTTTTTTCTAGCCATAATACAAATTCTAACAGTCTATTCAGTAGGACTATCAGCTGTGTATCCACCTGACATCTGCCCAACACAACTCATGGTCCCAACCCCATTTATAAGGCAAGAAATCCCACTTATTAAACCTGACAGGGCACACCTGTGAAGTGAAAACCATTTCAGGTGACTACCTCTTGAAGCTCATCAAGAAAATGCCAAGAGTGTGCAAAGCAGTAATCAAAGCAAAAGGTGGCTACTTTGAAGAACCTAGAATATAAGACATATTTACAGTTGTTTCACACTTTTTTTGTTAAGTATATAATTCCACATGTGTTAATTCATAGTTTTGATGCCTTCAGTGTGAATCTACAATTTTCATAGTCGTGAAAATACAGAAAACTCTTTGAATGAGAAGGTGTGTCCAAACTTTTGGTCTGTACTGTATAATAGCACAATGTATTAGAAAGCCCAAGTTATAGCAAGTTCTTTCACCTGATTGGGCCACTTCAACCTCTGGGCCCCATAACAAGTGCTAAAGCTTTTATGGCTATAGTTACGCCCATGCGTAACTTTTGACCCCATGGACTTCTGGATCCTTCAAGTTACATCTCTAGTTGCTACTCTTACTTCTTCTGACTAGTAACATTCAAATTTTCAGACATTTTATTGGTGGTCACTGGAAGTTCCAACTGTCTGGTTAACAGCAGGGGTAAACCTAGCCTTTCTGCTGCCCGAGGCGAAAACTAAACCGCCGCCCACCCCCCGGCCAATTTCTTAACCTAACCCCTTTGCCACAATGAAACCGCTCATTGCCCATGGCCCTTCCGCTGCCCCCCTCTTTCCCCTACCTGGTGCTGCGATCACCTCACCTAGCCTCATTGGTGGTGCACCCCTGGTTACCAGGCAACCAGATAAAATATTGTAATAAAATTAGTAGAGTTGACTAGGTAAAACAATAACCATAAATATGCATTTTTTTGAAGATATTAGATTTGTTCCATCCAAGCTTTCATAGAATACGTACGTTTCAAACTCTGTTTCCTTCACGTCCCAATTTGTTGCAGTCGTGTTTGGACCTGGAAACCCAAATGAGTGTAGGTTTTATTTTTTTCACTGACCTTTGATTGTCCAGCTTGATAATAGGATGAGCATTTGCTTTTCATCCTACGGCCAAAGTCCAGCATGTTGTGAATCATGTGTTTTATCACAGGACAGTGAATGCACCTTTGTGTTCTGTGACAAGAGTGTTTAGCCTACGCAAAAATATTTCACAGGACGTCTTGTGCTGTTGAGGAGAAGGAAAGACAGAAGGGAGATTAATTATAAGCAATAAATGTGTGTATATGTACATGCGGCCACATCTTTGCAGCGAGGGTGATGTGACTACGAGAGGGGAAGTCATTTGTCACTGATTATTTGCAATTCAGGAAGCTACTGCTTGTGAGAGAGGCAGTGGCTGCTGTAATTGCTGTCACTTCTTACGCAGAATCTATTCAGTTGGCTGCAGAACATATTTGTCCAGTCTTATCCTTTACCAATCTATCATCTTATACTGTATTTTCTTTATTTTACATCTCGTAGGAAAAGTTAATTTTACGCTTAGACATATAAATGGTGGGATATGGCGATTACAAACTATGGCATTTAATGTGGTCATTATCCAGTCATTAGCAAATGTGACAAAATAAACTATTTACCAAAGTTTCCTTAAAAACGTACGTGGAGGGAGGGGGAGAGAACATTTTGTAAAAAAAAAACAAGTCCTAGGAGACCTCAGTGTCATATACCAATTTTCAGGCCTATTAAAGCACTTTTGATTTGTGTACAATCATTTTACCCACGAATTTAATTATTTTAAATATTCAACTAATCGGACACTAAACTAATTTTAAGAAGTTCGCTCATCTCTATTACAGGTATATCCTGTGTGATAACATTACCATGTAACTAAAAGTAGACATGCACATGTTCTGGATAGAGGAAGGATGGGCCCTCAGAATCTGCTGAACGTAATGAACTCAATTCTGCCGCTGCTTTTGTTTTAGTTAATATGTTTTCAATAACTGTACATCTGCACCTCTCAGAATGTCTCAATCTAGCCATACACATTAAATTTGTATGGGCCTAACTCACCAATTTCTGCAGGTTCGGCCAACCATCAAATGTATATCTCTCCCCCAGGATTCAATTTCCCCATCCTTTTGTTATCAGACTGACTTATTCTCTATCCACTGGATAAGGGATAACTGTTAGATCACTAGGATGCGAAAAAATCACAAGCACTACAGTTATAAAAAAAAACTTGTGGATATTTTTCAACTTATTCAGGTCATGAACTTGAGAGTGATTTCTACACTCAGGGCAGGCAGAGAACATTCTTAATGGAAAACGGTCCAAACTCAGGGCCAGGGCAGTTTCTAGGGAAGCTTGCCAACAGGGCGAAAAATACAAAAGCCCCCCTCCCCAATCACGTTCAAAGTGACTTTACTTTCTAATGAAGAAATTAAAACACATTTTAAAAGAATCAGTTACCCAAGGTAAACCCAGTGACTTACAGGCGACTTCTCCGCAGATTTCAGTTTCTTCACTTTCCTTTTCTTTTCAGTTTGGTTCAGAAGCTCATGCGCAGACGTCTTTGGTCAGGGGTGCGAAGCCCCCTCTGCCACGTAAAAAGACGCCACTATTAATAAATGGCACAGGGTGGAGGAGGTCTGCTACAGATTCTGCATTAGGAAACCAGGGAATTCAGCTTATACCATTTGGCTTGTTGTTTCTGCAGTCCACCCCGACCCTCTATAGCAGGCATCCCCAAACTGCGGCCCTCCAGATGTTGCAAAACTACAACTCCCAGCATGCCCGGACGGCCTAGAGCTATCAGCCTACAGCAGGGCATGGTGGGAGTTGTAGTTTTACAACAGCTGGAGGGCCGCAGTTTGGGGATGCCTGCTCTATAGCAAATAACCCCCCTATATACCGTATTTTTCGCCCTATAAGACGCACTACTTTTTTCCCCCAAAAGTAGGGGGAAAAATGCGGTGCGTCTTATAGGGCGAATACAAGTGAGCGCTTCCATAAGAAAGCGCTCACTTGTACGTAGGGACCCCCATCAGACCTCAGATCAGCCCACCCAGCCACTTAAAGACCATACTTACCTGTTCTGCGCTGCCGCTGCCCTCCGGTCCCACGCTCCGCGCTCCTCTCTCTTCCCTGCCGGCACGCACTATGACCTGACGCTGCAGCGTCAGGTCATAGTGCGTGCCGGCAGGGAAGAGAGAGGAGCGCAGAGCGTGGGACCGGAGGGCAGCGGCAGCGCAGAACAGGTAAGTATGGTCTTTAAGTGGCTGGGTGGGCTGATCTGAGGTCTGATAGGGGCACAAGACGCTGATCTGAGGTGTGTAGGGGGCACAAGACGCTGATCTGAGGTGTGAAGGGGCACAAGACGCTAATCTGAGGTCTGATGTGGGCACAATATGATAATATGAGGTCTGATGGGGGCACAATATGATAATCTGAGGTCTGTTGGGGGCACAATATGATAATATGAGGTCTGATGGGGGCACAATATGATAATATGTCTGATGGGGGCACAATATGCTAATCGGAGGTCTGTTGGGGGCACATTCTGCTGATCTGAGGTCTGATGGGGGCACATACTGTTGCTCTGAGGTCTGATGGGGGCACATACTGTTGCTCTGAGGTAAGATGGGGGCACATTCTGCTGATCTGAGGTATGATGGGGGCACATTCTGCTGATCTGAGGTCTGATGGGGGCACATTCTGCTGATCTGAGGTCTGATGGGGGCACATTCTGCTGATCTGAGGTCTGGTGGGTGCACAGTGAGATGGTATGGGGGCACAGTGGGCTGATATGGGGCCATAGTGGGCTGATCTGAGGTCTGGTGGGGGGCTGACATGGAGGGCTGATGGAGTTCTGACATGGAGGGCTGATATGGGGGTCTGATGTGATGTCCTGAAATTTATGGGCAGTCTGATAAGAGGATCTGATGAAAAATATTTTTTTCTTATTTTCCTACACTAAAACCTAGGTGCGTCTTATGGGCCGGTGCGTCTTATAGGGCGAAAAATACCGTAGCTACTCCCTTTAACATTACCACCCTGTATGTCCACCAAGACTATGCCTGCTGCTGCCCCATGTGCATACATTAGTTTACTATCCAACTGCTGAGAACGTAATAAATAATAAAAGTAGTAAACCTTTTTTGATCCCACCACTCACTTGTCAATCACAATATCTCCCCTCATACACTGATCACCCCCATTCTCCACAGTATCTCCCCTCATATACTGATCACCCCCATCCTCCACAGTATCTCCCCTCATACACTGATCACCCCCATTCTCCACAGTATCTCCCCTCATATACTGATCACCCCCATCCTCCACAGTATCTCCCCTCATACACTGACCACCCCCATCCTCCACAGTATCTCCCCTCATACACTGAGCACCCCCATCCTCCACAGTATCTCCCCTCATACACTGAGCACCCCCATTCTCCACAGTATCTCCCCTCATACACTGAGCACCCCCATTCTCCACAGTATCTCCCCTCATACACTGAGCACCCCCATCCTCCACAGTATCTCCCCTCATACACTGAGCACCCCCATCCTCCACAGTATCTCCTCTCATACACTGAGCACCCCCATTCTCCACAGTATCTCCCCTCATACACTGAGCACCCCCATCCTCCACAGTATCTCCTCTCATACACTGAGCACCCCCATCCTTCACAGTATCTCCCCTCATACACTGAGCACCCCCATCCTCCACAGTATCTCCTCTCATACACTGAGCACCCCCATCCTCCACAGTATCTCCCCTCATACACTAAGCACCCCCATCCTCCACAGTATCTCCTCTCATACACTGAGCACCCCCATCCTTCACAGTATCTCCTGTCATACACTGAGCACCCCCATTCTCCACAGTATCTCCCCTCATACACTAAGCACCCCCATTCTCCACAGTATCTCCCCTCATACACTGAGCACCCCCATCCTCCACAGTATCTCCCCTCATACACTGAGCACCCCCATTCTCCACAGTATCTCCCCTCATACACTGAGCACCCCCATCCTCCACAGTATCTCCCCTCATACATTAAGCACCCCCATCCTCCACAGTATCTCCCCTCATACACTGAGCACCCCCATTCTCCACAGTATCTCCCCTCATACACTAAGCACCCCCATCCTCCACAGTATCTCCTCTCATACACTGAGCACCCCCATCCTCCACAGTATCTCCCCTCATACACTGAGCACCCCCATTCTCCACAGTATCTCCCCTCATACACTAAGCACCCCCATCCTCCACACAGTATCTCCCCTCATACACTGAGCACTCCCATCCTCCACACAGTATCTCCCCTCATACACTGAGCACCCCCATGCTCCACAGTATCTCCCCTCATACACTGAGAACCCCCATCCTCCACAGTATCTCCCCTCATACACTGAGCACCCCCATCCTCCACAGTATCTCCCCTCATACACTGAGCACCCCCATCCTCCACAGTATCTCCCCTCATACACTCATCACCCCCATCCTCCACAGTATCTCCCCTCATACACTGACCACCCTCATCCTCCACAGTATCTCCCCTCATACACTGAGCACCCCCATTCTCCACACAGTATTTCCCCTCATACACTGAGCACCCCCATCCTCCACAGTATCTCCTCTCATGCACTGAGCACCCCCATCCTCCACAGTATCTCCCCTCAGATACTGAGCACCCCCATCCTCCACAGTATCTCCCCTCATACACTGAGCACCCCCATCCTCCACACAGATACTCCCCTCATACACTGAACACCCCCATCCTCCACAGTATCTCCCCTCATACACTGACCACCCCCATCCTCCACAGTATCTCCCCTCATACACTGAGCACCCCCATCCTCCACAGTATCTCCCCTCATACACTGAGCACCCCCATCCTCCACAGTATCTCCCCTCATACACTCATCACCCCCATCCTCCACAGTATCTCCCCTCATACACTGACCACCCTCATCCTCCACAGTATCTCCCCTCATACACTGAGCACCCCCATTCTCCACACAGTATTTCCCCTCATACACTGAGCACCCCCATCCTCCACAGTATCTTCTCTCATACACTGAGCACCCCCATCCTCCACAGTATCTCCCCTCAGATACTGAGCACCCCCATCCTCCACAGTATCTCCCCTCATACACTGAGCACCCCCATCCTCCACACAGATACTCCCCTCATACACTGAACACCCCCATCCTCCACAGTATCTCCCTCATACACTGAGCACCCCCATCCTCCACAGTATCTCCCCTCATACACTGAGCACCCCCATCCTCCACAGTATCTCCCCTCATACACTGAGCACCCCCATCCTCCACAGTATCTCCCCTCATACAATGAGCACCCCCAACCTCCACAGTATCTCCCGTCATACAATGAGCACCCCCATCCTCCACAGTATCTCCCCTCATACACTGAGCACCCCCATCCTCCACAGTATCTCCCATCATACACTGAGCACCCCCATCTTCCACAGTATCTCCCCACATACACTGAGCACCCCCATACTCCACAGTATCTCCCCTCATACACTGAGCACCCCCATCTTCCACAGTATCTCCCCTCAGACACTGAGCACCCCCAGCCTCCACAGTATCTCCCCTCATACACTGACCACCCCCATCCTCCACACAGTATCTCCCCTCATACACTGATCACCCCCGTCCTCCACAGTATCTCCCCTCATACACTGATCACCCCCATCCTCCACAGTATCTCCCCTCATACACTGACCACCCCCATCCTCCACAGTATCTCCCCTCATACACTGAGCACCCCCATCCTCCAAAGTATCTCCCCTCATACACTGAGCACCCCCATCCTCCACAGTATCTCCTCTCATACACTGAGCACCCCCATCCTCCACAGTATCTCCCCTCAGACACTGAGCACCCCCATCCTCCACAGTATCTCCCCTCATACACTGAGCACCACCATCCTCCACACAGTATCTCCCCTCATACACTGAACACCCCCATCCTCCACAGTATCTCCCCTCAGACACTGAGCACCCCCATCCTCCACAGTATCTCCCCTCATACACTGAGCACCCCCATCCTCCAAAGTATCTCCCCTCATACACTGAGCACCCCCATCCTCCACAGTATCTCCCCTCATACACTGACCACCCCCATCCTCCCACAGTATCTCCCCTCATACACTGAGCACCCCCATCCTCCACAGTATCTCCCCTCATACACTGACCACCCCCATCCTCCACAGTATCTCCCCTCATACACTGAGCATCCCCATCCTCCATAGTATCTCCTCTCATACATTGACCACCCCATACTCCACAGTATCTCTCCTCATACACTGAGCACCCCCATCCTCCACAGTATCTCCCCTCATACACTGAGCACCCCCATTCTCCAAACAGTATCTCCCCTCATACACTGAGCACCCCCATCCTCCAAAGTATCTCCCCTCATACACTGAGCACCCCCATCCTCCACAGTATCTCCCTTCATACACTGAGCACCCCCATCCTCCACAGTATCTCCCCTCAGACACTGAGCACTCCCATCCTCCACAGTATCTCCCCTCATACACTGAGCACCCCCATCCTCCACAGTATCTCCCCTCATACACTGAGCACCCCCATTCTCCACACAGTATTTCCCCTCATACACTGAGCACCCCCATCCTCCACAGTATCTCCCCTCAGACACTGAGCACCCCATCCTCCACAGTATCTCCCCTCATACACTGAGCACCCCCATCCTCCACAGTATCTCCTCTCATACACTGACCACCCCATCCTCCACAGTATCTCCCCTCATACACTGAGCACCCCCATCCTCCACAGTATCTCCCCTCATACACTGAGCACCCCCATCCTCCACAGTATCTCCCCTCATACAATGAGCACCCCCAACCTCCACAGTATCTCCCGTCATACAATGAGCACCCCATCCTCCACAGTATCTCCTCTCATATATTGAGCACCCCACCAGCATCTCCCATCATGTACTGAGTCCCCCATCTCCCCTCATATACTGAGCAGCTCCCCATCTCCCCTCATGTACAGACCCCCCCTCTCTCCTCATGTACAGCCCACCCCTCTCCTCATGTACAGGCCCGCCCTCTCTCTCCTCATGTACAGAGCCCCCCCCCTTACCTCATGTACAGAGCCCCCCCTCCTCATGTACAGAGCCCCCCCTTACCTCATGTACAGACCCCCCCCCCTTATACACATCACATCCCTCATGCTCAGGCTCCAGTACATTTGCATTATGTTTTGTACTTACTGTGAAGAAAGTTCCTCACAGGTCAGCTGCCATCTGGAGTGACTCCTCCCCAGATAAGATCCGCCTCCTCCCTCATGCAGCTCCACACAGTCCTCAGTACCTTATCCTCATGCTGGCCCCGCCTCCTTGCCTGACGCTCCCACAGTCCCCCTCCTCCTACCTCACACACTCTTTACAGGCTGCTCTGTGCCGGTAAATGCTGCAGCCATAAAGAAGAGGGCAAGCGGTGAGTACAGCTAGTGCAGGGGGTGCTGTACTCACTGTTCCTTCAGCCTCCTTCACTAATGGGCGCTTGTATAAGCGCTCATTAGCTGAGTCTTGGCCCTGCTGCTGATCAGCACACCAGTGCCAGCGCCCCCTTCTGCATGTTAAAGTGATGCGGCCCGTGCGGTGGCACCCCTCACCCGACTCTAGAAACGGCCCTGCTCAGGGCAAGCAGTGAGGGATCAATGCGGACGGTGTCAGACTGGGGTGCCTAGGACTCACCAGTAAAATTCATTCTGAGGGTCCACTGTGCAGCTACATGCAAATATTACCTGGTCACATAGTGGCAATAAAATGCTCAAGATGATTGATTATGAGGGTCTCTGCAACAACTTCAAAAGGTGGGTCCCAGGGGAAAGAGGATACTGTCTTGCCTGCCTCTGTACCTAGAGGTCGTCTTAACCTCCAGATTCGTCTATAATAATAATATAGTTAGTTAAAATGTAAAAATATAGTATAAAAATATTTAATTTGTTATATTATCTACCCACTTTTTATTGATATAGACTGGTTGAGATACTGTGCTGGAGTACTGGGGGCCCACCTTTATCTGGGGCCCTCCGGGGGATTCACCTGTTCCCCTGTGGGCCAGTAGAGATGTCAGACACAGGTCGAGTTTGTCAGCAGAGGGTCAGAGAAGGGGCAAAAATTCAGTACATGGGTAGTTACTAGAATACAGCATATATTTGCAGGAAATGAGCAAGCTGAGGAATCAGTTGTTCATACATCCTTCGATTGGGGAAGGTGTCATAAAGTCAATTTTTTTATGAATGCATTTAACTTATTTTTGGCTAAAAATCATATTTTCAGTTGGTCTTTTTAAAAAATATTGAGCTGCTCAGTCACAAAGGGTTAACTGTCTAGCTGGGTGACTGGTACTTTCACTTTGTGCCGGTCATCTAATTACCCTTTTCTGTAAACTACTAAGAGGTCATAAACATTTATTTAAGCCACATTCTTATCAGTAAGGTAAGGATTTAGCTTTAATGAGTGTTTATGATGTGAGAGAGAAGAGATAAGCTGTCCGTCTGCTCCTCAGATGACGGAATTGAGAAAAAATCCACAGGCAGCTAGTAGAGCATCTCAGCTCTGTACACAAAAAAATGATTCCATATTATTAATAAAGACCAATTGAAAAAATGACTTTTAGGTCAAAATAAGTATAATACAATAATAAAAAATGCCCCCAAAGGTGTACATAAGTACCTACAGGTAACCCTTTAGGAACCATGGAGAACAAGTGCATGCCATATGGACTGAGAAGGAGAGTCTGAGCAAGCAAGTAGGATACAGCCTACATGAAGGGATATAGTTACGCCAGTAGCCAGAGGAGGAGAGTGGGCTGCGGGTCCACTTCGTCAGGAGGCAGAGAACCGAGACATGTACGTGGAACAGCAGCAGCCTCGAGCCACAATTGTAACAATAAGAAATGTAATATATTTCATCAGAGAAAAAAAATCCTTTCTCCACTTATACTCCCTCCCAATATCCTGCACCCTGTGCTGATCACTCACTCTCAATTGACAGGTAAAATCAATGGATTAGTAGCTCACTGAGAGATCAGATTACAGCTGCTGTCCATAGACATCTATGTAGAGAAGAAGGGTAGGAGGAGAAGAAGGGAGCAGCTACAGAGAGAGAGGCACAGACATGCAGAGATGCTGCTGCATCTAGTAATGTTGTAGCTCACCCCAGTGCTGTATTCACAGCTGTACTGCTATACTCTGATGTACTGCTGTATAATGTCTTCCATGCTGCTGCTGGCGTTTTAGATATCAGTCTTAATAAGGCCCTACGCTGGTGGAGTTATGAAGAGGCGTAGATCCACTGCTGCTTCTATATGTAAGCCAGCGTATTTCTGTTTGATAAATTACCCCCATTGTCTGCTGAAGAAAAAACTGGAGAAAAAAGCCAGATACAAGTCATATAATGTTCAGAAATAGTGTTATTTCTCATGTATACATATCTGACAGCTTATTATGAAAAGTAATCTTTCAGAATCGGTACACTTTAATAAAAAAAAAATTGGTGAAACAAGCAAATTGATCAACATTCAACTATAATAGTTGATATTTAATAATATTTGATATTATTAAAGACAACTAAGTACAACTTATATCTTGCTGTATACCTGATATTTCCATTTGTAATCTACTTTATTTATTCTGTAAAATCCATTTACACAGAAAACAACCTAAAAAGCAATGTATCTTTAAGATTATATTTGACATTTCTGTGGACATTTTTATAATGTTTTTCAAACATAAGAGTGCATTCAAATCTAGAAATAATGGGAGAAATTACCTTAAGGCATTTCAATCACCATTCATACAAAATAGAGGAATCTCATTAACGTTGTAATTTGCTTTTCCTTAGCGGTCTATCATCCCTCTGCATAGAATGAGGTGTGCAGTGAGATGGTACCCACAGTCTCTACGCTGGTTGTCAGTAAGTACATATAGAACCAATGATACTGATGACCTATCCTCTGGGTAATTCATCAGTATTTGATCAGTGGGATCACCCGGGACACCCACCGATCAGCTGTTTAACCCTTTCGCTACCAGCGCCGCACATGTACGGCGCTGGAACGATGTGGGAACATGACGCCCGCTTGCACATGCGGCGGGTGTCTTGGTCGGCAAGTCTCTGCTGTTTCAAACAGCAGAGACTTGCCGCTACTTACTGATATAGACGATCGGTAACTAAAGGCATTAGATGCCGTGAACACGTGAGATCACAGCATCTAATAGCGCTAAAATCCGGAAGTGCGCGCTTCCGGGTGTTGTACAGACACCCCGTGTGGTCAATCGGGGTATCTGCACTCGATCTGAAAGCTGTAAACCTCGCTGATGAGGTTTACAGCTTTCAATCTGCAATTGTTATTTTGGCCACCAGATGGCAGGCCAGGCTAAGAAATGAGCAAAAGGGACTTAAAATGGCGTTTTAAAAATCCCTGATTGCTCAAAATGAAGAATTAAAAAGCATTATCTATATGCTCATATATGAGCCTTAAAATAATCACAAAAAATAAAAAAAATGTTAAAAAATATATACAAAATAAAAAAAAATATAAACATTTAACTCACCCCCCCTTTCCGTGTCATTAAAAAATAAATACCTAAATAACAATAGCTATAAACATCATGGGTATCACCGCTACCGAAGACACCCGTACTTTTAAAGTATCGAAAAAAATTTCCAATATGGAAATTGCGTAACGGAAAAAAGGTTTGCCATTTTTTGCCCTTTTTCCACTACTTCTCTTACCCAAAAAAATGTAATAAAATGTGATCAAAAAGTCACGCACACTACAAAATGGTATCAATAAAAGCTATGGATTGTCCTGCAAAAAATGAGCCACTAAACAGCTCAGTGGATGTAACTATAAAAAAGTTATGAGGGTCAGAATATGACGATGTAAGAAAAACATTTTTTTTTACAAAGTTTAAATTTATTTTTACACTACACATATGGGGTATCGTTGTAATCATACTGACCCAGAGAATGAAGGGCATCGGTCAGTTTTGCCGCAAACGGAACGCAATGGGAACAAAAACCATAAAACGGTGAAGGAATTGCGTTTTTTTCCAATTCCCCCTATTTGGAATTTTTTACCGCTTCTCACTACATTTTATGCCATAATTAATGGCGGCATTCGAAAGTACAACTTGTGCCACAAAAAATAAGCCCCCATAGAACAAAAATATAAAAAAGTTCGGGCTCACAGAAAATAGGGAAGAAAAATGAAAACGCAAAACCGAAAAAACCTCTGGTGCTGAAAGGGTTAAGAAGGCAAAGTTGCTCCAGTGAGCGCCGCGGCCCTCTTGCAGCTTACCAAGTACAGCACCATACATTGTATAGTAGCTGTGCATGGTATCGCTCCCAGCCCCATTCACGTCAATGGGGCTGAGTGCAATACCAAGCACAGACGCAATACAATGTACGACGTTGTGCTTGGTGAGCACGGAGAAGGCCGCATCGCTCACAGGAGCACCGGTGCCTTCTCAAATAGCTTATCGGTGGGGTCCAAGGTGTCCTGAGAATAGGTCATCGGTATTAAAATCCTGGAAAACTCCTTAGGATACCGGAGGTTTTTCTGTTTTTGCGTTTTCATTTTTCTTCCCTATCTTCCTTGAGCCATAACTTTTTATGTATGGGGGCTTATTTTTTGCGGGACAAGTTGTACTTTCTAATGCCACCATTTAATATGGCATACAATGTAGTGGGAAGCGGGTAAAGAATTCCAAATGGGGTGGAATTGGAAAAAAAAACAAATTCCTCCACCGTTTTATGGGTTTTGTTCCCACGGTGTTCTGTTTGTGGCAAAACTGACCTGTGCCCTTCATTCTCTGGGTCAGTCCAATTACAACAATATCCCATATGTATAGGTTTTTTATGTCTAAATAGTGTCAAAATAAATTAAAACTTTGAGATTTTTTTTTTATATTACCCTATTCTGACCCCCATAACTTTTTTATAGTTATATTTACTGAGCTGTGCGGGGGCTCATTTTTTGTGGGACAATCTGTAGTTTTTATTGATACCATTTTGGAGTATTTGTGAATTTTTGATAACGTTTACGTTTTGGGGGTAAGAGAAGCAATGAAAAAATATTTTTAAATTTCATTTCAAATTCATGATGTTTATATTGTTTGTTATTTATGTATTTATTTTTTTATTCTACAGAAAGGGGGGTGATTTAAGCTTTTATATTTTATACATTTTTTATATATTTTTGACTGTTTTTTCTTATTTTTTTTAATGCTCGTATTTGAGCCAACAAAATCCAATTTTTTAAAAAAATTCTGAACAATCATGCATTTTTTACATCCATTAATTGTTCAGAATTGCTCATTTCATGTTGGCCAAAATAAGAATTGCAGGTTAAATGCCCTGGGTCTTTTCAGCAGGACCCAGCGCATTGAAATCAACTACAGCAGAGGATGCCGGTAAGAAGCCCGTCATTATTGCCGTTCGCGGTCATTAGCCGCGGGTCTCTGCTGTTTGAAACAGCGGAGACCCGCTGACCATGACGCCTGCTGCACGGGTGAGTGGGCGCCATGTTTGTACTTTCCTCCGTGGCCTTACATCGCTGCTAGCAAAGTGGTTAAAGTGTAATCATATTGCTATGGCAGCAGATGTTGATCCGCTGAATAGATTTGACTTGGGGATACTCCTAAAGGCATTATCTACTTGGCCCCCTGGTCTTCACCCTTTAACCCCCATTTCAAACCCTATGTGAACAGTGCATAGGATCCACCAGGCTGCTACCTTTTAGAGCTGACTATGTTCAGTATTAGTAGTTAGTCGACTTGACGAGTGCTACTTAATTATCTCGGAGTAGGGTTCCCACCCCAGAATCATGTATAAGAGAAACTCCGGATTACATTGGTAGATGCAAGGTTAGTATTTTTATTTTGTTATGCGACAGATGTCGCTCAATGTGACGTTTCGGCTCAACACTGAGCCTTCCTCAGACTGTGACAACAAAAAACATAGATAGACATAGTATTAGTTTACAGGGAATACATGAAACAAAGTTAAATTACAAAATATGGAACAACATACAAAAGAATTTTTTACGTAACGGCTATAATAATACATGATAATAGCTAGCTGGACCAACAGACAAATAGATGACGGTAAGTACTGTACATGTTAAGGTAAGTATACAGTTAGTAAATGGTTAGTCCTTTGTCCAAATGGCCACATGTAACACATTTCCCAGCGGTCTTATCACTATATCAAGGGCTGAATAATGAGAAATAAGATAGGTGCAATATAAAGTCTATACAGGGGATCCGCTTACCAATAGTCGCAAATAGATATGATGACTGGGGCCCAATATCGGGCTCGTGGGCGGGCGTCGATATGACCTACAGCGTCCGCTGTATGATGGAGAGGTGCGCCTACCAGACCGGACAGGCGGTGAGGCTTATAAAGCCCACGCTCGCTATGCCACTTTGGGGAGGGGCGGCAGGCTGGAGCGCACGCTAAAGCGTGCGTGCGCTCCATGGAGCAGATGAAGATGGAAGAGGAAGTGCACAATGTCACGTGTGCGCTTCATCTACCGGAACTAGGAAGAGACGAATGGAACGCAAATGCGTTTCAATGTGCGTCATGTAACCAAATACTACCTGAGATAGGGAAAAAGGATACTATAGACCATCAGGAGGTGGGGCCTTTGTTGTTAATCCGCCTAAAGGGAAAAATAAAAATAGGATATTTCAAGTTATGAGATCTACAAGTAAATAAATAGTCTTACATTGTATGGTTGATCATTTTCTATCATATATCCAGCCAACCGATTTATTTACTTGTAGATCTCATAACTTGAAATATCCTATTTTTATTTTTCCCTTTAGGCGGATTAACAACAAAGGCCCCACCTCCTGATGGTCTATAGTATCCTTTTTCCCTATCTCAGGTAGTATTTGGTTACATGACGCACATTGAAACGCATTTGCGTTCCATTCGTCTCTTCCTAGTTCCGGTAGATGAAGCGCACACGTGACATTGTGCACTTCCTCTTCCATCTTCATCTGCTCCATGGAGCGCACGCACGCTTTAGCGTGCGCTCCAGCCTGCCGCCCCTCCCCAAAGTGGCATAGCGAGCGTGGGCTTTATAAGCCTCACCGCCTGTCCGGTCTGGTAGGCGCACCTCTCCATCATACAGCGGACGCTGTAGGTCATATCGACGCCCGCCCACGAGCCCGATATTGGGCCCCAGTCATCATATCTATTTGCGACTATTGGTAAGCAGATCCCCTGTATAGACTTTATATTGCACCTATATTATTTCTCATTATTCAGCCCTTGATATAGTGATAAGACCGCTGGGAAATGTGTTACATGTGGCCATTTGGACAAAGGACTAACCATTTACTAACTGTATACTTACCTTAACATGTACTTACCGTCATCTATTTGTCTGTTGGTCCAGCTAGCTGCTATCATGTATTATTATAGCCGTTACGTAAAAAAATTCTTTTGTATGTTGTTCCATATTTTGTAATTTAACTTTGTTTCATGTATTCCCTGTAAACTAATACTATGTCTATCTATGTTTTTGTTGTCACAGTCTGAGGAAGGCTCAGTGTTGAGCCGAAACGTCACATTGAGTGATATCTGTCGCATAACAAAATAAAAATACTAACCTTGCATCTACCAATGTAATCCGGAGTTTCTCTTATATATGTTCAGTATTAGTTGTGAAAAACTGAGAGATCAGGCAAAACCATAGTCATAAAAGAAGCTGAGGTCAGGGAAGGCAGCGTACGAGCAATACAGTTCACAGTCCAAAGATCAGGGCGGTCGTCACAGAATCAGTATGAGAAATGGGCAGAGGTCAGGTTAGGCAGCTAAGGGTCAATTCCAGTAAACAGACAAAGGTCAGTACATAGACACGCAAATAGCAATAGAATTTATGGCGCAGGCAAATAGCCATAGAATCTATGGGGAGGCTGACACAGACTTGGAGCAATGGGAGGTGTGAGTCTTTAGGAAGCCGAGAGGAGCGCACATGTGCTGTCTACTAACACCAAGAGAGACTGAAGTCTTGTGAAAAGTTGATAAAATAGCTCTGGAAATCCATATTACACATATCAGGGATACTGCAGGGCAATTGCAGGGCCAGTTCAGGGCTAGTATTTAATCAAGCAGGGAGAGAGAGAGACAGGGAGAGATAGGGAGAGACAGTGAGATACAGGGACAAAGACCAGCTGCAGGGCCACAGAGTGAATTGAAAAATGTCTGGAATGGATAAGCAAAAGGGGTCCAGTTCCAGCCAGACCTTGAGCTCTAAAAAAAAGGAGAAGGTGGCACAGGGCAGAAGTGCCAAAGGACCTGTAGGTGGAGCATCTACTAGTAGTATTCGCAATACTTGGCCATTGTTCCACCAGGCTAACCCACCGAGGCGCAAAATTGTAGTGGAGGAGAAAGTAGATGAAGTAGTGGAGTGGATGGCACGCTCATCTCAGTTTCAGCCGGATGATCTGCTGTCATCTGCTGATACAGTATCCATATGTAGCCAGGGGTCAGACTCGTCCTGCTCCACCATTCCACTCAAGCAAACCCCGGCATTTTCTACCACCTCTCGGGCTTTAGTGTTCCCTCCTAGTGGTGTCCCTTCTGCAATTTCTGAAAAAAGAAGCCACCAAAGCCCACCTTATAATCCGGGGGTTATAGAGGACAGCCTCCCTGAGGCCAACAGTGGCCGGAACTGTCCCACTATGCACTAGGGCTTCTTTCCTGCCCAGCCTCAAGTGTCATGTCAGAGAGGGTTTTTAGTGCAGCTTGGGGGGGGCAGTTACATGTTGTATTTTCGCTATGGCTGCCTCTCAGCAGGGGTTAACGTGCTGCGGCCAGATCCGCGGCCCACCCCCATTACAGTGAATTTGGGCCAGAGCGCGGTTCCGGCCCCACACGTGTACCTGCGGCAGCACGGATCCGGAGTGACCCTTCACCCGCTGGATCTGGGCTGCCGTTAGTGTAGAAGTAGCCTTACATTCAACTCTTATGAACAGTTGTAGCTACATGGGAATAGTTTGGGGCTGGAGGATCCCGTTCCTAACCACTAGTGCTCTTACTGAGTTACTTACTCACTCCCACGTAGCTTGGATGAAAAATAAATTAAATATGTTTTACACTTACTAGAGGCTGCAGGTGCTTCAGGGGCCGCCTTGCCTCGACGGTGGTGACGCCGTCGTTGACGGTGCCCTGCAACATAAAAATGTACACAATTGTTAGATGATGACTCTTTTTAATACTAACACATACTACTATTAAGATATTATGGGTGTGAGAGGGGGCCATATCATATTTTTTACTTCTAAAAAGGTATTTATGGCAATAGATAATGTTATCGTCGCAATAACTTTCTTTATATCGTTAACACGGTGCGGTAGGAATACTTTGGATATCGCCCACTGACAGTAGCTGCAGCATGGGCACGTCTTTGAGTCTGTGTGTAGGAGGAGGAAGCGCTAACTATGAAGAGGCATATAAGGGTACTTTCTTTCGAACTAGTGCATTTGCCTGACACAAACGGGAGAACGGCCAGCACCATTAACAATAATGACTAGAATACCTTCACTTAAGTTGTTTGGGTCGAGAGTTAGAGGCGTTGCCTAGCATGAAACAAAATTACTGCAGCGCACTATGCACGACCACATTGTCCTTCTATACTTTTTTCATTATTCGCAGTGACTGCTGGTATATATACAGTACAATACACTAACTTTTTTACATGTTTTTACTTATCAAATATTTTATTACTCACCCTGCCGTATCTCTGCGCAGATCTCATTAAGCCGCTCTGGGCATTTGAATTTCAGATCGGACCATTTCCACTGGATCTGGCCCGGGGTCCGCGCGGTGTAGAAACGATTGTGCAGGCCTTGGATCACCTGCTGGATCACCTCCTTCTTATGCTGGTTTGGATGGTGGTTTGTGCCATCGTAATCCTCTCTGTCCATCAGCCGGATCAGGAATTTCAGCTCTTCAGAGCTAAATGATGAGGATCGCCTGGATTCGCTCTGCCTCTCAGGAGTGCACGCCTGCGTATTACGTGATCGCGTAGACAATAGTACGCTGAGGATTCGTACACTATTTGTACACTCATGCGTACGTCTTCTAAGAAGTTGCATTTTTTAAATGAACGTTCGTTATTAGTGCGCGAATGTTCGCTAATAGCACATAATAACTTTTCTTTTGTATGCAAATACAACGAATCTATTCGTCGAATATATGAATCTTAGAAAAAATTCGGCAAATGTTCAGCTAATAATCTTTTGAATGATTCGCTCATCTCTAATGCTCTAGAATTGTTATTTCATTGGGAATATGGTTATTTACCTAAACATACATTTGGGGACAGCTGACATTATTAAAATTATTTGAAGATATAAGCCTGATGAAAATTGCTTGTTCCTCTCTCCTTGCTAAAGGTCAATGATATTCTTGAAATTCTTATTCTTTTATCTGCACATATGAGGGGTAGCTTTGGGATCAGTATGACTTCTCTTTCTTTTTTTGCGAGTGCCTGGATTACTTTAGTGTCAATTTAGAAACAAACAGGAGTTTGAAGATCAGCAGAAGGTGCAGTACACGCAACACCATGTGAGGCCTTAACATCCATTACTACTTAATACAAGTGTTCCATTTCAATGATGTTGTCCCTTAGTGTAGAGGAAGAATTGAGAGGTAGCAAGAAGATAGATCTTAGTGTTTAGATTATTATACATGTGATCTAATTTGCAGATATTTTTAAAAACACAAAATTAATCTATTGTTACAGATCGGATGTGGATCTGCAGTACCCCAGTACTAGGAGTATCTGCAAATGTTATTTAATGTTCTGTACTGTACTGTTTTGTAATGTTATTTTGTGCATAGCTATACATGGTGTAGACGGAGGCAGGATTAGTTAATTTGAGTTTAGTGTGTGGGCTGGCTCCACTCCTTGCTCTAGCATGTTCCGGTTAGTCTGAGGGAGAGCTCAAGTGAAAGCCCTCAAATTTCAGTTGTCTGCAAGTTCTTGGAGAAAAAAAGGAGAATGATGTAGAAGATCAAGAGCCTTCATGACCATGCAAGGAGTCTTTGCTGCCATGGATGGATAACAAGTTAAGACACCCAACACATTTGGACCTGCATGCTGCAGTGCAAAAACTGCAAGAATAAAGTTGCCATCCATAGAGATTCTACTGAGCAAGATAGTGTATGAAGAGGGCCATTGCCAAATGCCATACATTGCTATCTGGGTAAGGTGATGCACTATGTACAGATGAGACTGTGTTTGCTTGTTGGATGTACTATAACTCCCATTGTGCACTACAGTAAAAAGAGATGTTTATTCTGTTTAAAGCTGGCCTGGTCTATTGACTCTTACATCACCACACGCTGGCTACTGTACCACTACACCTCCTGCCAGGCACCCATACAACCACTTAACATCAAAGGCACCCAAAATTGCCATCAAACAGGAGCCCCATCTACAGATACAGTGCACAGAGAGAAGAAAGGGTGTCCCTGAGGGAAACCACTGTGACACATATAGCCAGAGCCACTACCACTTCCATCCTCTGCTCTTGATCCTTAAGGGCTCGCTGTAGATCCACTTTGTCATTTGAACAGATTTGGCTTGAGCCCTCCAGGTCTTCACACTTTAACTCCTGCACAGGGATCTGGCCTGCTGCAGGGGGACTACTAGACAGCTACTTCTTGGATGAGTTTCTATTCAAGTGACTGCTGACGGGGTCAAGAGATACTGGCAATACTCCAAATTGCTCTGTAGCTTTCTCGCAGCTTACCAAGCACAGCATCATACATTATATAGCGGCTGTGATTGGTACTACAGCTTAGCCTCTTTCACTTGAATGGGTCTGAGCTGTTCATAGGACACATGACCAATGTACTGTGACATCACTGGTCTATGAAGAGGCCTAATAGCTCATAGCTCATAGAGCACCATCGCCTCTTAGAAATACTGATCAATGGGGATCCCGGAAGTTGGACTGCTGCCAATCTGATATTTTTGACCTATCCTTAGAATAGGTCATCAATATCAAATTCCCGGACAACCCCTTTAATGCATGTAACAATCATATCAAGTCCTTTCTGAACTCATTATGACCCTATATATAGAGCTAGATCCTATTATATTACTACCAACATTATGTTTTATACATCTTCAAGTCTGGGAACCAAAAATGAGCTCTACACAACTACAATGTATCCCAATCAAGTACCATTAGATCA